>SKCR01034729.1:0-149461 GCA_019454045.1 Zanthoxylum bungeanum
AGACATAATCTAATAATTCCATTATTAATATATGTATATTTCTTATGAGTACATTATCCTTAAGTCACGTACATATTTGCATATGTTATTTTCATACATTCTGATCGTCAAAGCTAAATTTAGTGATATAAAATAGAGGCTTGGGATGGCAGTAGAATCTGTCATTGTCGGTAGCATTCCCAAACTGGGGATATTAATCTTTATTGGACTTTTTGAGATAATTATAGATCCGGGAAGATAATTCTAATTGGACTAAAATTCAAATATTTGAAGTCTTTCTATTTGGAATCGTCTTAAGTATAATTCCTATTCCTTGGCTAGATTATTCGTAACGCTTATTTACAATACATATGTGGCGATCAGTTGGACATTTGATTAATTAACATCTCTTTTTTTAACTCACCCCCTCCTTTCTATAATTTAATCTGAGGAAGGGGTTAGGTCAGGGCTAAATTCAGTTTGTTGTTCAATAATTTCAGTTCAAAACTCTAATATGAATTGAAAACACCTTATGAGAATTGATAGACAAACAAATAAGACATGAATATTACGTATAAGTAAATCAATTGACTCATTTATACTATAAAATCAGTTAGATCAAGATTATTTACAAGATTAATATCTAAAATCTTATTAAGATTTTTGTTATGATATTAAATTATAGTCAAAGATGTGCTCAACCAGCACAAAATACAGACTTTATAGTAGATTACTTAAATTCTTCATCCCTTTTCATATTTCCTTTGATTTATATTTATCAAATTCCATGCTTGAAAACGTCCATGAAATTCAAAATCAAATTTTTCCCTCTTTTTTCCTATGTATAGTGTTTGCCCTTTTTTGAAAAATCAATTTTAATTTAAGAAAAAAATTACCGCAAAAAAATTATCAAACTTGTTGATTTCCCCTAAATGGAAAAAAAAAAAAAACAATTAACATAAAAACATAAAGAGCATAATGATAAAAGTTAAGAAATCAAGGAAAAAAATTAGCAGCAACACGAGAGAAATTCTTACGTTGTTTTTTAGTCTATTTTGAACCGGAAAAAACAATTGAAAATTTTGAGGTGCTACTTTGTTATTGTTTCCAATCTTATTTTCAAAATAGCAAAACTCAAAAATAATAGGTTTTATTTGATCTTATTTTTATTTTTCATGAAAAGTAGGATAAGATCAAAACACAATATACTTATCAACCGTTCTATATTAAAAATAAAAAAATAAATAAATAAATAAACATTTTTTTCAAGACTGTCGCATGATGTTGGGCCCATTATGCGGCTGAATTCATTCTTGTTTTTCACGCAGGAAGACAAATAAAAACTGGATACTGTGCTGCAAGCCAACAGAAAGTAAGTTGTGAATTAAGCCATTTTCTGAAATCCAAAATTTCCAGCAATTGAGCCATCAATTGCATGTCGTTTTCTGAACAAACAAAATCTTACTATTAAAAAATTGGTGACGACAGGTGTAGAGAAAATAAAATAAAAATGCAATTGCAATTTAGAAAATGACATAATATTTTATAATAAAATTATGTGTTCACGAACAAGCACCTTCATTCGATACTGATATGAACTTTGTGTTGAGAATTTTTTTTTTTTTTTTTTTACAAATTATGTAATTATTAGGTAATCATTATTATTATATATGCATGAGTGATAAAAATAATAATAAAAAATTGAACACAAAGAAAAAATCAATAATAATCCAAATTCCACGAACAAACATAAAATAGCATAATTTTATTAAAAATATAAGTGTATAATCTTCATATATATATATATATATATATAGCAATAAATCCCAAGCTTCCTTATCAGCATGGATACACGTATTATTGCACACACAAGATTGGAATCGTGAGTATTTTAGCACACTAACTAGATTTCAATCGTACGTCTATAGATCCTACCAGTTCTATGCAGGAAGTTTCACCAATTCCACGCGCCAACACGAGCAGTAAGACTGAGTGTCAGTTTGTGAGAGAATGCTATGACTTTTATGTTTATGACTTTAAACTTTAAATTTTAAAGTTTATGGTTATATCGAACTTCAGATTTATATGAATATGTTTTCGTTTAGCTATGTTTTCATGGTTAGCAGCTCAATTATATGTGATATCTCCAGCTCATAGTAATTTATACATGTTTTCCCTAGTTATACAACTTACGATTCAGGATTCACAATTTATGTTTGCAATATGTGTGTAGGGTTTGGTTGATGATTTTCTACCAAGTCATAACAATGATGGTTAAGGTATCTGCTCGAACGACATCCATCTCATACATATTTTAAAATAGGTAATAGGTCTCGTACGAGTGGTATATATAGAAACTAGCACATATGTCTATATATGATCTGCTTAAGTAAGTTTTAAAAGGTTCTGTCAATGTCTCTGAAATATAAGATTTCCTTACTGTTCATTAGATTTTCATGATTTAAAATTACTTTCTATGATTTACTGTTGGGTTTCTACGGTCCTGATGATTGGTTTAAAGCAATGAAATTAACATGTGAATACTCGAAGAAGTTGCGAAACTTATATCGATCGGTAGGCGATGCGTCGAAGAACAAAAAATTTATGCCCTCCTTGGAAGCTCACGGCAGTGAGCAATTTGGCTCCTCCATGGATTCGGCAATGATGATTCCTCCAAGCTCTAAGCTTTGTGTGATTCCATGCTCACATATGCGGTTCCCTATCACCTTCGCAAGGACCCGGAAGTGTGCTAGCACTTAGGAATTTTTGCCACAAAAATTCCTTTAGCTTCCTTCAACTCTCGGCAAAGTGCAGTGAAAGAAGAGGAAGTATGCCCCTTGGGTAAGAGAGATAGAGAAGAGAGTGAGAGAGTTGTATGTTGGTTATTTCTTAAATTTGGTAAATGATTTTCTAAAAATCAAATACCAAAAATTGCTTTCCAAAAGTCAAACCATAAATGCCTTCAACCACTAACATCAATAAATCAATGGACAAATTGTCACATCACTCAAAGTGACATGTGATTTGACGCTTGATGTGACTGATGATTTGACGCTTGATGTGACTTGTGGGCCGCACTTAAGTTCGCAATGCGAGTGCGCCCGCAAACACTCTCGGGCTCGGGTTTGTTAATTCTAAATTAACGAATTTTCCGTTGCGACGTAATTAAATAATTATGCCTAGCAAAATCACTATTCACGTCGCTAACGAATTAATTCTAAATTAACTCGTTCGCCCGAATTAAAATCTAATTTTAATTCCGCGTCGAAATCCAATTTCGTATAATATATCGAATATATTATTTTATCGATTAATTCCAAATTAATCGTTTTCTCTCTCTTTTAATAAATATTTTATCCCAGATAAAATATCTCCGTAATTAATCCCAGATTAATAAAGTGCGAGTCATACGTCATCAGTGAATCTTCGGGAAGCGACCAATGAGATCCCCGGATATGTTGGCAGTAAATCCGGTCGTCGGACTATCCGAACACGTAAGTACCTAGTACTACGTTTGTACACCTTTACAAGACAAGGTTGGATTCTAGCAAAGCGCCATGCCTACCCAATTCTCCAGAAATATCCTTACAGGAATATGTGATCTATATCAGGCGTAGTATACATAGTATTGCGTATTTCGATCCAGTATCGGATGTCACGTGCAAAGCCTGGGGGGAATTGTGTCTGCCCCGTACGAAGCACATATCGGATCTCTGGTAACTAGTTTCTATAATCGGATAAACATGACATAGTCATAATATCCTGATAGCTGCAGCATATAAGAGAATCAGTTTCGTATCCTACGTGATCATCATCTCCACTATTACTGGAGTGATACTTCCATCTCGACATCACACCCAATACACTACGATTCTCAATATACCCAGAAGAGGCGTACACAGAACCTGTTAAAGCCCTGGACGACCAAAACCAAAGTACATTGATTGTCGCAAGTATTAGCGGTGCAAGTCTCAGGTTAAGACCAAATACACCTACCCTGATTCGGACTTTCATAGACACATAGTAATACTACCAATGGAATTCCGAGGGATCTATCCAGAGCGAAGCTGTTTTCTGTACCATCGGTAAAACACAACCTCCTACTACACTTGTATGAGTATCCTATACCCAAATATATGAGAACTGTGACGTTATGCCTTCACAACGCGTACAAGTGTAATTCTAGTGTTTTCCGCATTATCGATGTCCAATCTCGATAATACTCTGACTAGGGATATTTAATGATTAAACCTTCGTGGATTGATATTGTCTCATATCATCTCAATCCAGGAACTAATCATATGGACCTTTCATCATTTATACATATTGGTGATCTAATCACAAATGATAAAAGAGCAATTTCCTTTGTCACATAGTTAATGTGTACAACAACACCGTGATCTGTACAAATAGTGACGCTATAGGTCATAACTGTCCAACAATCTCCCACTTGGCCTATAGCCAGTCACTCGAGTGTCTTACACCCGAACTATGTACGGTTCGCTCAAATTTTTGGGAACAGACATTCTTCAGCGGATTTGCATGATTATCATCTGATGCGATTTATATGATCATCACATCGCCACGATGTATGATCCGAACGGATCAGATGAATAATCGAAGTATATATCTGGATCGTTGATGAGACCATTAATTCTTTAGCCTGCGTTGTAGCCTAGCTCAGCTGCTAACAGAACTATATCTAATCTAATTAGATTTATTATCGACCCAAATGGCTTATATTGCTGCCTCAGCTGCAGCAATAACCCGCTTTTGTTGTTTATTCGGTAACAGTATCTTGCTTAGAATATTTCTAGCTCAATGTTCCGTTATTCAAACTGTATCGTACCGTTTTTGCGACTTTTAGTCGTTTTTGTCGGTTAGGAAACTTGCAACGGTGAACCCAGTCACTTTAAGTTCTCATTCTCCATAGTATAAGATAGCATCATTAGTTCATCTAAGATACTAAAGGATGTTCTTCACTTCAATCAATGACTATCACTTGGATTGGCCCGATTGTGACTCCATATGCTCAAACCGTATGAAACACCAGGTCGCGTACATTTATTTCAATGTACGAGTTCTCGGAGAGTGTAACAACTTTAAACCATCCCAGTAGATCTTTATTCCTAGAATAAAGGTTGTTTTCCCAAGAATTCTACGGAGAATTTTCATGAAAGCCAAGCTTCACCGATTATATTATGGGAATATCATTTCCAAGAAATGACATATCATTATTTATAGGACAATCATTGTCAGTGCGCTCCCACTAACCTCTTATATACACAAGAATCATTTTCGTTTTGAATATTAAATCATACACCATTATGATTACATCAAAATGATAATTCCAAGAACACAATGCTCGCTTCAATCCATCCATGGATCGAGTTAACTCGCAAACCTTGTTTGCTCGTTTTGGTACGAAAAATCTTCAGGATGTTATAAACATCCTCCAAAGGATTTCGTTAAGGAAAGCGATTTTGGCATTCAGCTGACATATTTCATAAATGAAACATGCAGCATCAGCAAGCATTATCCAAATGGATTTAACATGGCAACGGTTAAAAGGTTTCGTCGTAATCGACACAATGTTGATAACGATACCTTTTCGCTACAAGCCTAGCTTTATACGTTGGTATGTTGCCTTCCATGTATGTCTTCCTTGAAGACTTATATAGTACCAATAGGCACAATGCCTTTTGGTACAACAACTAGTGTCCAAACATAGTTGGTATACATGGGATCCATTTCGGACTTTATGGCACTTTTCCATAATAGGGAGTCGATACCTTGTATCACTTCCTCATACGTAGTCAGTTGGTGTTCCTCAATAAGATTGACATCTTTATGAGGTGAGATCAGAAACTCATACCCCAGGTTGTTTTCTGACTCTCTACGACTTACGTGGTTCTTGTGTATTCGAAGATTATTGGTATAGTTACATCATTGATGAACTATTTGTGTTCCATTAAGGAATCGGTGCCGGGAACAGTATTACTCTGATTTTCATCGAGTTTTACTTTCATCCCACTTACCACTACATACAGGTATTCCTCTTAGGAAAACCGCATGGTGAGCAACAATTACATTGTTCTCTAGTGAGTTGTATAAGTACAATACTTAGGTTTCCCTAGTAGAACCTCAACTTAGGCACTTATCCGATTTGGGTTTTAGTTTGGTATCATCCAAACATATGCCCAGCATTCCCAAATCTACAGGAATGAGAAAACCCAGTTTTTTTCCTGTTCATATCTAATATGAAGTCTATCAAACAGATCTTCATGGAACCTTATTCAAAATAAATTCTGCACTGTTAAATGCGTATCCGTTGAAGGAAATGATAGCTCAGAGCGACTCATGATTAACCTTATCATGTCCAAAAAATTCGGTCTCTCCGTTTGGAAAACACCGTCAAACTGATGTGTTCCAGGAGGAGTCCTCATTGAAAGAATACTATACTCTTTCAAGTATTGAGAAACTTATTGCTTAAGTATTTTCATCATCATCTAAGCTAATATGTTGATTAATACTTTAGCCGATCTATCTGTCTACTTTGTGTCGAAACTCTAAAAGTTTCCGATTTGTGTTTCTAATGAAACACATAACCATAACGCGATGCCACATCCGTAAAGGTCACGAAATATTCATATCCACCTCTAGCCTAGCTAGACATGGGCCCACTTGCTTCACTATGAACTAGGGCTAACAGATCGGTGGCACTAACATTTTTACCAAGTAAAGAGTGTTTTAGGCACTTTGCCCAATAAACTAGATTCGTAGACATTATTTGAATAGAATCAAATCTGTCCTAGTACCCACTCTTCGAAAGTGTGGATATACGAGTCTTGTTTAATTGTGTCCCAGACAACAATGCCACAATATAAGTTTCAACTGATTTACTCAGTTTGAGCTATTTGTTTGTCATGTCATATGTCTGAGATTTATTTATATTCAAAATATAAATTCTATTATTCACATCTAATGTGTTTATCTCAATATCATCTTTATATAATAAAAGACTTTAGTGTTCTTGAATATAAAGGTATACCCGCAACGGGTTAAACCCTGATATAGAGATAATGTATCTAGTCAAACTAGTTACATTATAACAGTTTCCTAATTTAAGTACATACCCGAAGGGTAGTTCCTAAACTTAGGTATCTACGATTAAAACAGCGACTATCATCCCGTTTTCGATTCGCAGATTAATCTCAACTGAAGTCAGTATCCTGTTCATAGCAGATACTGCACACCAGTACATATTTATGTACCACATCTAGTATCGAAAATCCAATTTTAATACTAGTAGCGAACATGTTTTATGACAAACATATTTGAAGTCGGAGCCTTGCACCGTCTTCAATTCCTTCATGTCTGCCTTATCCATACGGCAGTCACGCTTCCGTGTCCCCGTTTGCCACAGTTTAGGCAGACATATTGGGATATGTCCTTTATCTTCCCAGAAGATTATAATGACTTTGCCTTTTGCCCTTTTCACATTCCAGAAGCCTTCGGTCTAGCCTTAGCCTTCTGGGATGTTGAAGTAAGGTGTGCATTGCGCTTCTTGCCTTATTGCAAACTTTGGCTTTGACTCCTTAAGTATAGCCATTAACTCTCCAAGAGTTTACTATTGCAATTTAGTATTTCAAAGATCTAAAATAGATCTATAAAGATCCTTCAATTTCATTATCATACTTTAAGGATGTAATCCTTAGTTCTGATTAAGAAATTAAGGAGTCTATTTGGCAAGCATAACAGATTAAACACTAAAGTTATCATCACATGAACATTCCAAATGTCATGCTCTTATTTGCTTAACACCAGGCTTAGGCCTAATATGTTATTTTATCAAATAAAGTAACTTATTAGTTTCCAGGACCATCCTAAAATTTTATTCCCAATTTGAAAATTAAAGTCGTTTAAAACATTTTTATCCCAGGATTATGTTTTAAACACTAATCTTTTAATTTATCTTGATTCTAATAGTCCAACTATTTAATCAACGATTTTAGGTACTATTGATTATAATGATTACTATAGTCTAACTATATAATCAACTATAATTTAATAAGTTAAATTCAATTATATTGATTACTATAATCCAATTATAAAATCAACTATTAATTGAAATAAGTAATTTAAATATATTGATTACTATAATCCAATTATACAATCAACTATAAATGAAATAGTTTGAATACAGTCCAACTGTTTTAAAACAACGATTAAATATTAGTCCAACTAATATATAATTTATTTGACGAAATATTTGAAATGAGCGCGTATGGCAAGTAACTAAACAAATATTGCAAATTTAATACTTGCCTCCCACTATTTTTCGGCGAGCCTCTAACCCTCTGTGGAGTACTCGGGAAACCTTGTTTCCTAGTGGGCTAGGATCCCGTTAAATAACACACAATCTTGACTTTGGCCAACATATTGTATGATAATTAACTAGACAGATCTCTAAGATCAATTGGATCTCATCCAATTCCTAGATCCAGTAGGTGGACATCCAAGTCCGAAACATATATCCTATATATGCCAATATATCCAATATATTGCCTAACATTTTTCCTCTGAATCAGCTAATCCTTGGTTTTGGCACAACAAACTTAGTGATCCCGGTTAAGCGGAACCCATTGACCATGGAAAGCTTCGTAATCAATGTCGATGGACAAGAAGTGATCTTGAATTTGGCCAACAAATCACAACTTGGACAAGACACCAATATGGAACAAAGCCTTCATGATTCAAACACATCCTCGACGGACAAAGGCCTTGACTTTGGCCAACAAACCAATGACAGTCTTGGATCTTGAGTAAGAATCACTCAATGGAAGGAAAAACGCTTAATATTATTTGAGGGTTTTTTCGCGTGCAAATTGGCAACCAATTTATTATTTTTGTTAAGGTCTCATCATCATTCACCCTTAAACATGCATTCTAAACACATAATAAGGCGCGTTAATACAATAATAATGATATGCGGATGGATACTTTAACACATTGTTCCTAGAACAAATCTCTCACTTTTCTCTCTCCCGCTAGCACATGTATTACTTCTACCCGTTACATAATACTTCTAAAGAAACCTCATTTACATTGAGGGGAATAGGTGAGAAAAGAAATACAAAGAGTATGGAGGTAATAGGCTGGACACGCAGGTCCAATTAATAAATTCTAAATTTATTACAACAATTTCCAAAATTATCTCACCCATCTAATATCCATCTGATATACATTATCCATTCATCGCAACCATGTATTCACACAAGCATGTTATCAATCAATCTAATCTAATCCAATTAATTAATCTGATAATTAATGATCATCCAATGTTCAAACAACGATTTGATTTTGCGCGAGTCCAACTCGTTTTGCGAATAAGTACTCAAAGTACAAATTCTTGAATTAAATTAAACTACAACATTAAATCCAATTTAATATGTATTTAATACTAATTCATTTATTTAATTCCAAATTAAATATTACACTTTATTAATAACCTTTGCGACTTAGATTCCAAATCTAATCGTTACGGGTCTCAAAGCCCAATTAACATCCAATGTTAATTTTAATTAAAGTCCAATGGGCTTTTAATTAATTTCATAAGGCATGGACTTTTGGTCAACTTGGGTCAAACCCAAATACTAAAGCCCATTTAAAGGAATCACCCTTATATGCCTAGAAACCAATTTAGGCCCATTAGGCCCAATTAAATATCAAAGGCCCATTAAGTCATAATTGGACTTTATGGAAATGGTTTTGGGCCCAATTGGATCCAACCAATTTGCCTAAACCCATCTTGGTACAACCAAGCCCATTTAGCCCAATTACAACTTTACAAGCCCAATTCCAAATTTGGCCCAACATAATTAAATTCCAAAATTCCAATTTCACAATTTAATTACTCAAAGTGTAATGCCACAATTAATCACCCAAATTAACATTTCCAAAACATCAATTAGCCTAATTAATTATGCTTATTAACATCAAAACATGTCCAACATATTTTAATCAAAAATCAATCCCATTTCATGATATAGTAGTCTCGGGATTTTGGGCATTTTTATGTCCGATTCAAATTCAATCCAATTAAATCCAATTCAACATTACCCAATTGAATTCAAGTCATCCAATGAATCAAAAATCAAAAATACCATGACAATTAGGGTTCATCAACCTCTCGGCCAAGCCAATAGATTTTGGGAAAATTTGTCCAATTCAAAATTAATCAAATTGACAATGCATAACACCATGTTATCACAATTTAAGCATACTCAAACATCCAATTTCACTCAAACATGCTCAAATCAATTTTGCCCAATTTTAACCCTAAGTTCATATTTCATGCTTTAACTTGCTCTGATACCATTGTTGGGTTTCTACGGTCCCGAGGATCGATTTAAAGCAATGAAATTAACATGTGAATACTAGAAGAAGTTGCAGAATACTTACATCGATCGGTTGAGGCGATGCGGCGAAGAACAAAAAACTTATGCCCTCCTTGGAAGCTCACGGCAGTGAGCAGTTTTACCCCTCCATGGATTCGGCAATGATGATTCCTCCAAGCTCCAAGCTTTGTGTGATTCCATGCTCATATATGCGGTTCCCTATCAACTTCGCAAGACCCCGGAAGTGTGCTAGCACTTAGGAATTTTTGCCACAAAAATTCCTAAGTGCTTCCTTAAACTCTCGGCAAAGTGCAGTGAAAGAAGAGGAAGTATGCCCCTTGGGCAAGAGAGATAGAGAGGAGAGTGAGAGAGTTGTATGTTGGTTATTTCTTAAATTTGGTAAATGATTTTCTAAAAATCAAATACCACAAATTACTTTCCAAAAGTCAAACCATAAATGCCTTCAACCAGCAACATCAATAAATCAAGTGATAAATTGTCACATCACTCAAAGTGACATGTGATTTGACGCTTGATGTGACTGATGATTTGACGCTTGATGTGACTTGTGGGCCGCACTTAAGTTCGCAATGCGAGTGCGCCCGCAAACACACTCGGGCTCGGGTTCGTTAATTCCAAATTAACGAATTTTCCGTTGCGACGTAATTAAATAATTATGCCTAGCAAAATCACTATTCATGTCGCTAACGAATTAATTCTAAATTAACTCGTTCGCCCGAATTAAAATCTAATTTTAATTCCGCGTCGAAATCCAATTTCGTATAATATATCGAATATATTATTTTATTGATTAATTCCAAATTAATCATTTTCTCTCTCTTTTAATAAATATTTTATCCCATAAAAATATCTCTGTAATTAATCCCAGATTAATTTTCTCTCTCATCTGATTAATCCCAGATTAATAAAGTGCCAGTCATACGTCATTGGTGAATCTTCGGGAAGCGACCCATGAGATCCCCGGATATGTTGGCAGTAAATTCGGTCGTCGGACTATCCGAACACGTAAGTACCTAGTACTACATTTGTACCGACTTACAAGACAAAGTTGGCTTCTAGCAAAGCGTCATGCCTACCCAATTCTCCAGAAATATCCTTACAGGAATATGTGATCTATATCAGGCGTAGTATACATAGTATTGTGTATTTCGATCCAGTATCGGATGTCACGTGCAAGGTCTAGGGCTGGAATTGTGTCTGCCCCGTACGAAGCACATATCGGATCTCTTGTAACTAGTCTCTATAATCGGATAAACAAGACCTAGTCATAATATCCCGATAGCTACAGCATATAAGAGAACCAGTTACGTATCCTACGTGATCATCATCTCCACTATTACTGCAGTGATACTTCCATCTCGACATCACACCCAATACACTACGATTCTCAATATACGTACACAGAACCTATTAAAGCCATGGACGACCAAAACCAAAGTACATTGATTGTCGCAAGTATTAGTGGTGCAAGTCTTAGGTTAAGACCAAATACACATACCCTGATTCGGACTTCCATATACACATAGTAATACTACCAATGGAATTCTGAGGGGTCTAACCAGAGCGAAGCTGTTTTCCGTACCATCAGTAAAACACAACCTCCTAATACATTTGCATGAGTATCCTATACCCAAATATATGAGAACTATGTCGTTATGCCCTCACAACGCGCACAAGTGTAATACTAGTCTTTTCCGCATTATCGATGTCCAATCTCGATAATACTCTGTCTAGGGATATTTAATGATTAAACCTTCGTGGATTGATACTGTCTCATATCATCTCAATCCAGGAACTAATCATATGGACCTTTCATCATTTATACATCTTGGTGATCTAATCACAAATGATAAAAGAGCAATATCTTTTTGTCACATAGTTAATTTGTACAACAACACCATGATCTGTACAAATAGTGACGCTATGAGTCATAACTGTCCAACATTTACAACTTATAGTTTATGTTTTATAGCCATATGTCACTTATAATTCATGAGTTACGGGCTTCAGTTCATGATTTATAGTTTACATGTCACGTTTCATGTTTTACAGTCATGTTTGGAAAGATTCACAACCCTAAATATTTTTTAATATTGAATTTTCTTAAAACCTATTTTCAAACAATTTTATTTACTTGCTTTCAAATTTAGAATCGTCACCATTTCAAATCAATAAATCAACCTGTTAGATATTAGTAATCATTTGACCTCATAAAATTAATAGATTAGATATTAATTCCTCGTGGGATCGATATTTTTATACTACTTGAATGATATGTGCGCTTGCGTTATACGTGTGTGTTTACGCCGGTCATATATCCGGGACATAACCGACATGAGACAGTCTTTCTATGTCTATAAGCCTCTGACATATACATACATAGTACGATAATATTCATGCACACGTGTCTCACCATGATTGAACCTGAACATACATACCCTGGATCATGCTACAACGTGAGAAATTCTGTGAAATATACATAATTTATATATAATAAAGTATTACACTTGAAATGTTTGAATGGACTATACAAAACATGACAATGTCCAACTCTTATATGTTATATATAATAGATATGCAAGTTCATGTTAAAGGCTTATAGAAATGGTAATATTGTTTCCTACCGATAATATCCTATATAAATAGTGGGATGTGACAGGTGAATTTGCGGCCTGTTCAAATTATTTTATGATTCTCGTTTTCAATAAAAGTAGGATATATCCATATACAATTTACTTTTACCATGCTTTTTTTAAAAAAAAAAAAATGATATTTTCAAGATTGCCCCGTGATTGAATTGATGATATTGGGCCCAATCTGCCCTTATTCTATCGATGTTATTATCTTGTTTTTGAAAAAAAAAAACAAAAATCTTGAAAAATCCTTTCAATAATCCCTGGTAGGCCTGGCCAGACTTGGTCACGATTTGACGGTTCCGTTTAACGGTCCTAAAAATATTTGAAACGTTGAATCGGATCGAATCGAAAAAATCGGTTCGATTTCGATTTGATCCTTTATTTTTTTAGGGAAAAAATGTGTTTCGATTCCGGTTCTAAATCGAACCGAAGTGGAACCATATCAAACCTTAAAGTTACGATTTCAAATTATGTGGAACTGTAATTGAATCGAAATGAATTGAAACTGTAACTTACGGTTTTATCTGATTCGATTTCGATTTCGAACCAAAATCGTGATCGGGTCGGCACGTTCCATTAATTGGGTGGAAAAGATTTCCCACTGTGTCACACAACAAAAAAAAAAATGAGTTTACACTACATTTTTATGAGGATAAATTTTGTGGTCGCTCTCATTAACTGTCAAAGTTCGGACTCGGATCCACATAAATCCGACTCTACTTCTGAGAATTTATTTCATGAAAATATTATACTTTTGGAAATCATTTTATGATGAAACAAATGGATAATGAAATTATTGACAACAAAAAAGTTTTACTTGAAAAAATTTTATTCGAAAATTTATGCCAATAAACTTGTAAATATAATATACTCATATTGTACTAATCAATATATTTTTTTTCCCGAAAAAAAAAAAAATTAAAAAAAAACAATCTAGAAAGAAAGCAGACGACAACCGCTCCTCATCTACAAGCATCAGACAATATATATTCCTCAATATAGCAAACAAGAAAGAACCCATCACTCGGACTCTGAGTCTGGAGAAAATTAACCGAAATATGGAGGACATACAACACAGAATCGTCAAGGTGAATGGAATCAACATGCACGTTGCAGAGAAAGGGCAAGGTCCCGTAATTCTCTTCCTCCACGGCTTTCCCGAGCTCTGGTACTCGTGGCGCCACCAGATCACTGCATTGGCTTCGCTCGGCTACCGAGCTGTGGCTCCCGACTTACGTGGGTACGGTGACACCGACGCCCCGGCTGAGGTGACCAGCTACACGTGTTTTCACGTGATTGGTGACCTCATCGGACTCATCGACATCGTGGCACCCGACGGGGAGAAGGTGTTTGTTGTGGGTCAGGACTGGGGTGCGTTTATGGCATGGTACTTGTGTTTGTTTAGACCTGATAAAGTCAAAGCTTTCGTCAGCTTGGGTGTTGTTTTTAATATTTTTGATTCTAAATCTCCGATAAGGAAGCCGGTTGAGGCTTTAAGGGCTTATTATGGCGATGATTATTACATGTACAGATTTCAGGTAGATCCTGTGAATATCCATTTCTGAATGCCATAAAAGTATTAATTGTTCATTTAATTTGGAGCTTCTGACTGTGCAGGAGCCTGGAGAGATTGAAGCTGAGTTTGCACAAATGGGCGCCGAGACAGTTATCAAAGAATTTTTGACAATTCGCACTCCAGGTCCAATAATTTTGCCTAAAGGTAAAGGATTTGGGCACTCACCAGATGCTCAAATAACTTTGCCCAGTTGGGTATCAGAGCAGGATGTTAAATACTACGCTGCCAAATTTGACAAGAACGGCTTTACAGGAGGAATCAACTATTACAGGAACATAAACTTGTAATGCTCGGCTCCCTTTTATTACTTCCTTAATGTGATAGCTTTTAATCGGAGACTGCCCTGCAAAAGCGAACGCACCGAGCCTCAACATTTGCCCCAAAATCCGCAACTACTTAAGCTGAAGCACAATAATTTCAAAGATACCTGATATCTTTTTCATCCCCTTGCAGGGACAAGGAACTTTTTGCACCGTGGGCTGGAAGTCGAATACAAATTCCGGTCAAATTCATTATGGGCGATCTGGACATGACTTATCATATGCCAGGGGTGAAAGACTACATAAAAGAAGGTGGGTTCAAAAGGGATGTGCCATTGTTGGAGGAAGTGGTTATAATGGAAGGAGTTGGGCACTTCATTAATCAAGAAAAGGGTCATGAGATTAGTCAGCACATTTATGACTTCTTCAAGAAATTCTGATTTGCTCTTGCATTATCTCTATGCATACTCCGCTAGTGTGCTTTGCTGTTTTAATAAAGCTATTGGGATGTTCTTGTGCGCCTGTAGTAGTTTTAATTTATCATAGCTTGTAACTTCAATATTGTCAATTAATCAAATAATTTCTTCTTTTAATTAACTTCTTTTAAGTTGTTTGATTAACCTTATGTGGCTGTTCGCCTATGAAGACATAAATACACGCATACCCTCTAATAAGAAACATGATATTTCCAGAAGAAATAACTTAGTTAAGGGAAATTATAGTTAATAAATTTTCTCCATAGAAGAGTTTTGCAAGAACTGAATTTTCTCCAACCAAGGATTGAAGTCATGCCTCAGTCCTTTTTGTGGATTTGTTTGAAATGTTGTTGAGTAGAATAGACTTCATATAGCCCTAAGTTCAAGGTCTGTTATGCCACTTATTAACCTTTGACAGAGCCAACACCTTCTGGAGTTCCTATATAAACCAAATCAATGGAATAATAAATTAAACTTCAATCATATTCGTATTGACTCGACAATGTCACTGTAATATGCATATTCTACACCAAATCAAATATAAAAATTGTCAACAGATTCAACTATTAACAAATATCAGGTTTCAGAATGAGTATTTCATCACTTTTACTGATGATAACTTTAGAATTGTTCTGGTTATTTTTTTATTTATTACTATTTTTTTCGATATCGTTGGAAACCCTACCGTCAAATCATCCCTTCCGGGTTTAAGCGGAGCATGTAAAATCTTTGGCTGTTCTAGACTCTTACTCCCTGGATTCGAATCTAGGACCTAAAGGTCAAACCCTGAACCCCACACCACCAAACCAGCCCCTTGGTGACTATGTTTATTTGATATATAAGGAAATCGGAAATTTTTGAAAAATCCAAAGAATTTAGAGTTGAAGATAAAAACCAATTAAGTAGAAAATTATGAATCTTCAATTAGATTGAGGAGATGAGTATCTCTACACCAAGTTTGATGACTATAGTAGAGTATGAGATCTTGTCCCAATTCTACCGCACCTGAAACACTACATGTTGACGGGTAATTTTCGTTCCAAGGGCAGTTTCGAGATAACCCTCCCGAGACAATCCTCCTTCAACTTTGAATTTGTTAGGTTATTGGGAGACCAAAGGCAGATTTAGTAAAAGGAAAGAAATAAGCACACAAAGTCGAAAAGGAGAGTTTTAACGTGGTTCGGCGGAGAGAGTCCTGCCTACGTCCGCGGGCACAAAATGGTGGGGGTTGTTTTTATTACCAAATCGAGCTCGGCCGACCTGTTTGGAGAGAGGTCTAAACGAAACCGAGCTGTTTGTCTTTCGTGTTTTTACAAGTAGTCCCTGAGGAGAAGGTCCATTGCTCGGGGGGACAGGTGAGCTGCTGAGGCTCCTCCAAGTTCTTGAAAGGGTGTTGCGGCGCTGGCGGTGGATGATCTCAGCGATAAGGTTCGAGAGACCACTTCTCATCTGGTGCCAACATTCAATCAGCTAGCTGAAGCGGTGCCCCTCGAGAAGATTCCGCAATACGAGGACAACTCCCCGGAGGAAGTGATTTCCCGTCTCTCCATCCGAATTGCCGAGGTAGACTTTTTTTTTTTTGCTCCCGCACTATATTTTTACTTGTTTTTCCAACCTCTCTTCTTTTTTTGCAGGACAACTATGTGCTGGCTCGGAATAAGGACCTGCTTTTGAGCCTTTTGTCTGAGGGGGACTAGGTGCAGAGGCTCCAAATCCAACTTTCAGAAAGGGAGGCCGAGCTGGCCAGAAGAGAGGCCGAGCTGGCAAAAAAAGATGAAAATATAATGACTTTGGAGGAGACCGCGGTAGAGACCCTTAAACTGAATGAATCCCTCCGGAATGCCTCGGTCCTGGTCAGAAAAAATGAAGAGGCCGCTCATGAAGAAAATAAACGCTTGAGGTGGGAGGTGGTGAGCTCTAAATCCAAGCTGAAGAAGATGACTGAAGAGAAAGATCGAGCTCTGGAGGCGCTGAAAAAAGGGAGGCTGAACTGGAGGACGAGTTGGATAGTGACAAGCTCGAGTGGGTCGGCTACTGCGCCCAGATTGTTCCAATCCTGATGCCCGAGTTTAACATGGAACCAATCCACGTGGCCATCCGCTTCTGCAAAGGGGAACTTTCTGAGGATGAGGCCCGAGAATTACTTACCCTCCCTTCGGAAGAAGTCCAGGACTCGGAGCCTATTTCAGCCGTGCCCATGTCCCTGTCCCCTGAGGCAGTCATGCCTGAGGCACTTGATCCTGCCTTTGAAGCTGAAGTCACCGAAGCCCTTCCGGGCTCACAGGCTGAAGCTGAGGTTCCTTTTACCGAGCCCGTGCCTGACAGCCTTCCATCCGGGCCTGCTGAAGAAGAGACAAATGCCCATGTGCGGCCTGATCAGTAAAGGGTGACCCGAATGAGGCCTTATGTATTTTGAAAATAATGTACTTTCTATTTTGTAATGACAATTGCAACTATTTTCTTTACTTCCTGCCTTCAACACTTGCTTCGAATTTTCTAACTTGTTTTCCCAAATTTGAATGTGACCTCGTACCCGACCAAATTGAGTTCGGCCATGAGGAGATAGACTGTCCTCGAGCCGAAATCAAATGCATTCGGTGGGACGTAACCCGACCCCGATCTAAGAAGAACACTTGGCTCTGGGGGAATGTTACGTCCCCAAACCAATGAGATGGACTCGATATGGTGTAACCCGACCCCGAGCTGAAAAGAACACTTGGCTTTGGGGGAATGTTACGTCCCTAGACCAATGAGATGGACTCGGTGGGATGTAACCCGACCCCGAGATGAGAAGAACACTTGGCTCTAGGGGAATATTACGTCCCCAGACCAATGAGATGGACTCGGTGGGATGTAACCCATCCCCGAGCTGAGAAGAACATTTGGCTAGGGGGAATGTTACGTCCCCAGACCAATGAGATGGACTCAGTGGGATGTAACCCAACCCCGAGCTGAGATAAGGCTTCGGTGCAACGAATCCAGCCCCGATCCGATGGAACAAATAGGTCTCGACGGAACGAATCCAACCTCGAGCTGGTGAAACAATACAGACTCGACGGAACGAATCCAGCACCGAGCTGGTGGAATAATACAGACTCGGCGGAACGAATCCAGCCCCGAGCTAGTGGAACAATACAGACTCGGCGGAACGAATCCAGCCTTGAGCTAATGGAACAATACATACTCGGTGGAACGAATCCATTCCTGAGCTAATGGAGAAATACAGACTCAGCGGAATGAATCCAGCCCCGAGCTGGTGGAACATTACAGACTCGGCGGAACGAATTCAGCCCCGAGCTAGTGGAATGATAAGGCCTCGGCAGAAATAATCCAGCCCCGTGCCGATGGAACAATAAGGCCTCGGTGGAACGAATCCAACCCCGAGCTGATGGAACAAAGCATCGGCGGAACAAATCCAGCCCCGAGCTGGTGGAACAGAGTATCGGCGGAACGAATCCAGCCCATAACTGGTGGAACAGAGCATCAACGGAACGAATCCAGCCCCGAGCTATTCAAACAATACAGACTAGGCGGAACAAATGCAGCCCCCGAGCTGGTGGAACAATACAGACTCGGCGGAACGAATCCAGCCCTGAGCTAATGGAACAATACAGACTCGGCGGAACGAATCCATCCCCGAGCTGGTGGAACATTACAGACTCGGCATAATGAATCCAGCCCCGAGCTAGTGGAACGATAAGGCCTCGGCGGAACGAATCCAGCCTTGAGCTGATGGAACAATAAAGCCTTGGTGGAACGAATCCAACCCCGAGTCGATGAAACAAAGCATCGACAGAACGAATCCAGCCCCGAGCTGGTGGAACAGAGTATCGACGGAACGAATCCAGCTCATAGTTGGTGGAACAGAGCATCGACGGAACAATACAGACTCGGCGGAATGAATCCAGCCCCGAACTGGTGGAATAGAGCATCAGCGGAAATAATCCAGCCCCGAGCTGTTGGAACATCTAAGACTTACACGAGGGAAGATTTTCAACTTCTAAGGCTCTGCGGATCCCGATGCGGGCGTCCCATTACCGGGCAACGAAGAAAAATAAAAAAGGAACAAAGTAAAGTTAGCAAAATTGAGGTGACTTAGCACATAATCCACACAAACGCGAAAAAAATAACAACTCGAGTGCCCCGAGGCAGCGTCCTGTCTGGTGCCTCCCAAAACGCAATTCTGAATCTTACAACTCAGCGTCCCGGTGAGTCGGGCTACGGATCGGTGAGCGGCCGAGACCCTGAGGGCAAAAACCTCATCATGCTGGGCGACTCTGGAGTCTGCAAGTGCTATGAGGGCAGAAACCTCCCCATGCCATGCTTATTCTGATCCGAGGCGGTTAGGCAGATACCCCACGGGGGTAGAAGGCACCCCGTTGTAGGACACAGAAATAGGCGTCGTTGTCCCGGGCTCGCGGCCCGGTCGGGAGTACGGAGTAGCCCGCGGGGGACTAAATCGGAGAAATAAAATGGAGTCGCCATCCAGTGTGAACAAGGAAATGATTTAAGGCCGCACTCACCCCTCGCAAGGGAAGACCTCAAACCTTTGGGTTTGGAATGGTCCCTTACTTATGCCTCTTGTAATGAACGGATTTAAGCAATAATATAACCAAGTCTACGCAACATACACACGCAGGAATAACCTACATCTAAGTTTGCATACAACCTATATCTAAGTTCGCATATAACCTATATCTAAGTTTGCATGCATAAAAGTAAGTGAAATAAAGGCAAGCACACAAATTTCATGAACACATTAAATAGATAAATGCAGAAATATAAATAGATGATAATTGTCTAAGCGTAAATAATGAAATGATATATTAATCATGTAGTGCAAAAGAAATGATCAAAGAAGCAAATATGCATGAAATGTGACGAAAAGAAGTCTGTGCACTGCATGTGCATTCGTGTAGAGTTTGAAATACGTCCGAACGGTAAACAGAATGTTCACGTTCATACAACGTTCGGAAACGTGTTCGAACGGGACAAGGCATGATGCATGATAAAACAGAACACGTGCGCGTTCGACTAGCGTTCTGAAACGCGTTCGAACGTGAATGAAACAAAATATCTGTGTTCGTATAACGTCCAGAAACACGTTCGAACAGGGTAAGACCTGATGCATGATAAAACAAAATAGATGCGCGTTCGAGTAGCGTTCGTAAACGCGTTCGAATGGAATGAGGCAGAATACATACGTTCGTGTAGCGTTTGGAAACGCGTTCGAACGAGATTACCAAAATGGCATCTGAAATGACACAAACACATGCATGGATAAACAAATACATATTATAGGATCTCGTATGCCCGATTAAACATATTTCACATTCAATCGAGTGTACTTTGTCCGGCGCGGCAAAACATCATGGTAAAGGTAGCCTTTAGGCATTTCCCTCGAATGGAGGACCTTTAATCCACCCTAGTTAGCCAATGCGCACTAGATCATAATGCATGAATAAACAAAGAGATAATATGTGAAAAATAAATAATGGAATAATAAAAGGCGCGGCAAAATATCATGGTAAAGGTAGCTCTTTTAGACTTTTTCTCAAATAGAGGACCTTTAAACCAACATAATTCCATGCACATCAAGTAACAATACATAGAAGATAAATAAAGCAATAATATGGGACCTTGTATGCTCGATTGAAGATATTTCACATTCAATCGAGTGTACCTCGTCCGGGCGGTAGAACATCGTGGTAAAGGTAGCCTTTAGGCATTTCCCTCGAATAGAGAACCTTTAATCCACCCTAGTTAGCCCATGCGTATTAGATTAACAATATAGAAAAAACACATAGAAAATAGATAGCGGAACAATGAACACAAAAATGCCTAAGACTTGATAAAGGAATCTGTCCAGAATGCCCGCGTTCGTGTAGCGTTCGGAAACGCGTTCGAACCGGGGCGAGGCAGAATGTGTGCGTTCGAGTAGCGTTCGGGAACGCGTTCGAATGGGATGGTGAAAGAGGCATCCATAATGTAATAAACAGATGTGGGAATGTTTCCCCAAGCGGTACTTTGAGTTGTATCTCAAGTACAGACCGCACTATCGTCCATTCGGATTCGGCTACGAAATTTATGTCTGAGTTTCCATCCGATATACCACGAGAGGCAACATTCAAGCGCTAACATAATGCAATCATAAAAATGGACATGAAGTATGATAATGCATATAACAACACATAAACAAAGAAAGAAACATGCGGAATGACAAAGAGCTAATAATATGAATTAAATGTGCGATAAATGATAAAGAAACGTTAAAGAAATATGTGACTAAGAATTTGGTCATCTTTGATATAGGACCTCGCACACCCGGTTGGACTTATTTCATGTCCAAACGAATGTGCCGCATCCAAACTGAAAAATAAAAAGTAATAAAGGGTGCCCTCAGGTCTAACCTTTTAAGTTGCTCCTCGGAAGTGCGTCACGTCGTCGCCGGAAGGGTTACTGCTCCGTTACTTTTCTGGTTTTCTGGTCCAATATTTTCCTTCGCCGTTCCGCTATTCTTGCTGCTACTTTCTCTGTTTTTCCTCGCTGTTTTTAGTTGTTCCTTTTCCGCTGTTTAGTGGTTATTTTCAGGACTGGTTTTGGTGATTTTAGGGCTATTTTTAGGATTGTTTTAGGGGTAGTTTTCGGTGATGTAGGGGACTGTTTTGGCTGCAGTTTTCGGTAATATAGGGGGCTGTTTTGGGTGTGATTTTCGGTGATGCAAGGGTTGGTTCTTGTTGTAATTTTCGGTGATGCAAGGGTCGGTTCTTGTTGTTGTGTTTGAGTTAATGAGCTCTAGAGAGATGAGTGAATGTCTAAGGGGGAATAGGGTTGGCTTGGGTCTCTTTTTATAATGGTGAGCCTAGGGTTTCCTTATGTGTGCTTGGCTTAAAAAGGGGAATAAAATCAAGTAAATATGGGTGTATTTAATTTAATTATTTAAGGAAGTGATTTTGTGTATTTTTGGTAGGGGAATATCTTTAAATTTGTAGGTGATTTATTTAGATTGGTTTCAATTGATTTATTTTATTTAATTTAGGAAGGGGTATTTGATTTGATTTGATTTAGTTTGATTGGATTTAATTTGATTAGGAATGATATTATTTTGATTTAAATTGGATTTGATTTAATTTGTGACATGTATTTTAAGTGTTTTAATTATTTTTGGATTGGGCTTTGTGGGCTAAATGGGCTTTGGATGGGCTTGGGCGTGTGGCTAGCAGTAAAACAGAAATACCGATGGTCGTTCAAACTCTTATTCAGACGTTACACAAACGCCCGTAATTTGTTCACCGTTCGAACATATTTTCGAACGCGGCACGAACGTACATGCAGTGAACAAGTGAATTAAATCTGATGACATACTTATTTGCCTTCCGACGTCCATTTCCCGTAACTTCCGCAACTTATCGGGTAGTGCCTCCTCCACGTGGCTCATCATCGGGCTTTATGTAAAAATGTAGTGTCTACACCCATGTGCGCCATCCCTTAAGTGTTTCTCAATGGGACTCACCAGCCAACTCGCAGGGGAAGAAACCTCCCTGGGTCCGCGATGGCCATGGAGGCCATGTTGCCATCCCCATGCCATGTGCTCCGAGATTATTCTCAACAGGATTCACCAGCCAACACACAGCGGAAGAAACCTCACTGGGTCCGGTTTACCCGAGATGCTCCTCAAAGATGCGAGTCATTGGGTAGTAACGCTCTGGCCTCAGGGGTTTGATAATGATAATCGGGATTGGCAAGCCACGAGGGGTTCACGTTTTTCCCACATGTACCTCATCCCTTGACGCGTTCTGGATCCTCAAAGATGGAAAGAGTCAGGTCAGGACACTTCCACCCGGGCGTTTGATAATGACGCCCGAGATTGGCGTGCCACGGGCTTGGTGCCCTTCCCGACTACCGATCACCCCTTCACATCGAGCACATCCCAAGAATATTGAAAATAACTTTCGCATTCGATTAACAAACAAATAAAATTGACATGTTTCTTAATTCAAAAAAGAGAGTTTTATTCATATTCAATGGACTTGCTGCCCTTCTTACAACTCTTTGCGGGTCATTTTAAAAGAGGCTTTTACCATGATTTTTCTGGTTATTTCCTTGGCAGTCTGACACATCTTCTAGTCTGAGCTTCTTCAAATCCTTCTGATCAATCTTACTAGGCTCTCCCTCAGGTTTTCTTCCCATCCTCCAATCTGGACGGATCACTGCTCTGAATGGAGGGAACCTAACAGATGTCATCCTCTGCCCTTGGCCGATTTGCTCCTTGGCCGATCCTTTAGCACTACTTCCCTGTGGAAATGAAGACCCTGGCAGGCCAAACTCGCATGGCACCCGCTCCTGGAGGGACTTGTTCAGCTAAGACGTCACCCATCCATAATGTTACATTCCATTCTACAGCTCAGTCCTAATGGGTGATCGTTGGCTGTCTCTCTTACATTCCATTCTACAACTAAAAAAAGGAAAGCTTCTACTGTCAACCTTCATTCTTCTTGTGAACCATTTCCTATTCCCGTTCTGACCAGCTTCTTCCCATATTTTCCCAAACCATTATGCTGCTGAACTCTCCAACGACCCATGGTTTCCACCTTCTACCATCATCTTACTATGCAAGTTACTTTTTGTTAACACTCCCCACAGACAGCGCCAACTGTTGACGGGTGATTTTCGTCCCAGGGGAAGTTTCGAGATAACCCTCCCGAGAAAATCCTCCTTCAACCTTGAATTTGTTTGGTTATGGGAGACCGAAGGTAAATATAGTAAAAGGCAAGAAATAAACACACAAAGTTGACAAGGAGAGTTTTAATGTGGTTCGGCGGAGCGAGTCCTGCCTACGTCCACGGGCACAAAATGGTGGGGGTTGTTTTTATTACCAAACCGAGCTCGGCCGACCTGTTTGGAGAGAGGTCTAAACGAAACCGAGCTGTTTGCCTTTCGTGTTTTTACAAGTAGTGATCATCCTCTTTTTTTACAAGTTTTGCTATCTATTTCTGCTATATCTGCCACAAGTGAATTTAACTTCTCCTTATATACTCATAGAATTATAACACTGTTCCTATATCTTCGTGACGTGTCCCGCGTGGTCTCCGACTAATTGATGGGCTCTCTGCCCCAAGACTGTCATCGCCGAAAGTAAACCTGCCGCCTGACAGCCTGTCACATCAACCTGATTTCTCCACTGCCACACGCAACAATAATGAATCCAGCCTGGAAAGATCCTCCAAATAATGACACGTGTCGGAGGGAAAAGGTTAACTACTCTGATCTCAAGTCGGTCTTCAAGAGGTCGGCCAAGTGATTTGCCGAGTTGCCCAAACTGTTCCATCCTAACCCAAAAGATTTATGGGTATTTTTGGGTTATCAAAAATAAAGTTACTTTTGGAGTTAGTATTTAAGTATGCATGTAACTTCAATTGAGACGATTGATACAAATTTAAAACCAAAAAGTGGAGGTAGGCAATTTGTTTAACCAGTAAAATTTTATATGTTGTTTTTTTACAGCACATGAGTTTTAACTAGAATGCTCATAGATATGATGAGATCCATTTTTAACTATTTATTACTGCACATGTCTTTCTATGGATATGCACTACAAAGTACAATATACCTTTTGGACCTAGTTCCTTCTAAATCGAAACTTGAAACACGTTTGGAGTTGTAGAGTGGTCCTAAACCTAGTTTATGCCACATTCACATATGAGGGTGTCCAGCGCATGTGCTTAAGCGTAAGACTAGGAAGCTGAAACCTCATTCATAAGTGTGCATATTTGTGTGCAATCCAAAAATAACTAGAAAAGGTTTCTTTTATAGACAACAAGTAAAGAAAGTATTTATACCGGTGTAGACGACTATTTACCGAGAGGACCGTGGTCATGTCAACTTTGAGGAACCCAGTAAGCATGTGGCCGCGATAGCCCTTTGGGGAAGTCCTTTATCAAATTTTTATAAGTATTGAAAGATGCCATGAGGCATCGGGTTGGGATGATTGGCTTTGTCAAGGCATTGCAGTGGTGGAGATCGATACGTTATCGACTGGTTGTGATAAGCTTTGGAATGGGTCAATTTATTGAAGTGCTCTGGCACCAATATCCCTTATGAAGGAAAGGTCCTCATTGTATCAGTTGGGGGATCATGCTAGTTGTATTTTCTATGTTGTTATTTGACCGGTGTAATCACACGCGTATAAAGCAAGCACATGTATCGTTCAAGTAATATAAAATATTGATCCCACAAGGACTTAATTCCTACTATTATTATTAATTATTGATTCTATTTATTTACAAGTATCTAATTAAGGGAGAAGAAAATGATTGCTTGATTCGTTGGTTGAACGTGGATTTGCTGAATAAATAAAATACAAAAGAAAATACTAAGGAAAATAAACAAAAGACACAAAATACCTAGGGTTGTGACTCCACACAATATTATTCTAAAGATGAACTGATTCTCTTATATATGTGTAATAAATTAATTTGCTGACCTGGAACACGAAGTTATGCAAAAGCCTATGTCGATGGTCAGATGTAAATACCCAATGTAACTCAATTAATCATATTCCTATGTTAACCAAGTTATCTGAATTCATTAAGTTCAAGTTCCAATTATGGCTACCCACGTCCGACAGGTATATGTCTATCCTATAAGGAAATCTATATTAAGGGTTATCTATCGTCAAAGAAGATCGTGAGCTATTGAATCTAAGGCTGAAACCTAAAATCCCTTTTTCCAAGTTCATTTTAAGTTTACAACATCAATCTTATTGGTGATCAGGCAACAAGAAGCATTAAACTTAAGATTCAATAAACAAACTAAAAAATTACCCATTATATAATTAAATCAATTATTAAGCATGTAAATATGTGTTTCATCACTTCCCTAGAATAAAAATAAAATGATTGGGGTTAGAGAATCCACTTTTAGAAATCTCACTTATTATAATAGGAAATTGCCAGTATTACCCAATTAAGTTGGACCAGCCATAAAGACGATGTTATTATTTATCCATAAACCAGCCATATAGGCGGTAATCATCTGTCACCTAAAGAACGACCTATAAGCGGTGTCACATTATGTTACATAATTAAAACCAGCCATTAAGGCGGTATCAACTTTTAATCCATATTATTAAATTACAATTTCCATATTATAAATTAAGTGAGATTAATCTACCTTTACTATTTCTAATTTAGAAATCTCCCTTATTATAATATATAAATTTTCGTGATAATTATCAAACGACCAATATGGCGGTATCCTGATTAAGTCAAATTTATAATTAATTACCAACCGACCAATCAGGCGGTATCCTCATTAAGTCAGGTTTTAACTAGTTTATATATTATAATTAAGGGAGATTAATCTAAATTATAAAACTAAAAAGCTTCACCCTTCCCCAGCAGTAAATTAACTACTGAACATAAAGGAAATAAAAAGAAAATAAATAAATATAATTACTGAAAGTAAAATGCATAATTAAAATTACTAACAGTAAAGTACTGAAAGTAAAAGTACTGAAAGTAAAAGTGCTGAAAAAGTAAAAGTGTTGAAAGTAAAAGTGCTGAAAGTAAAAGTACTGAAAGTAAAAATACTGAAATTAAAATTAAAAGTAAAAATACTTAATTTAAATAATAAAAATATTTACAAAATAGATGTAATCCTTTTAAAGCCTATAAAGACCCAAAGGAAAGCACACCAAATGAAATGAAATTGTTTACAATTTATAGGCAAAAATTGCCTTAGCGCATCGCGACGTGTGACCATTGCGCGTTGCGAAACGCCACATGGCACACGCTCATTGGATGCTTGGATTGTTATCTGATGACATGGCGATGAGGAATCTGTCGGCCCAATAGAATGCTAACATGTGGCAAATTTGGATGATTAACTCAATAATTGTGCTGACGTGGCGCTGACGTTGTATTTAGCTGAATTATTGTGCTGACATCATTGATGATGTGGCGATGATGATTGTCGGCAGCATGTGATGGTGACACATGGCAGTGCGCACGTTAGCAGATTAGCTGTGATATTGACACGTGGCACGACACACTTTAGCAGGATCCGACGCACGTTAGCAAGATCAAACTTCTCAGATTTCGACATGTGTCCCAGCGCATTTTAGCCGGCTCCCGGCACACGTTAGCGGTCGCAACGCGCTAAATTATATTTTTGCCTTTTTTCCTTTCCACTGTTTGGCCCCAAATCACCTCCAGAAAGTCCTTAAACCTTATTTATCTATAAAAAACACAAAACCCATCAAAATTTCATAAAACCCAAGAAACTATACTAAATATTAGTTCAAATGAGTGGAAAATATTGATACATTTACCACTCATCACTATTAAGTTTCATATTGTAATTTCAGAATTTTGCTAAGTGTTGACAGAAGAATTCCCTAGAGCGGATCTTTGTTTAGTGTGTGTTTCGATATTGGTATAGAAAGACACAAAGTACAAAAGGAAATTTCATTAATTCATTATTCAGAGTACATTATGAACCCCATCGGGATTTTCCCAGAGAGGGGAGATGGTTACAATGGTTGAAGGGTCAGCAACTGAAGGGCTGGGGACATCACCACTAGAAGGGAGTTGTGAGGCCATAAGAGCTGGGTCAAGGATCACCTCGGTCTCTTCGTGGCCTGTGCCAAAGGCTTCTCTAAAAGAAATTTCCACTTTTGAAACCCTTAGCACCTTATGAAGCATACTCAGGTCTAGGTAAGGATATGTCTCAGCGGTGAGCTCCATAAAATGCTCCAACCCTTCAACAAGGGTATCATGATTAGCCTCTTCAATACGATCGATGAGATTGGCCTACAAATCATCCAGCTCGGCCTGGGTCTTGAACCGATCATCTTTGGCCGTATTCAACTCATCTTTATTTATGGAAATCGCCATCTCGGAAATGGCTGCCCTCGTCCGCAGCAGTTGGAACTCTGAAGTCTTGGAAGCTGCCTTAACATAGGCCTCATCCCTCTCATTTCTTGCAATTTGGAGGGCATGACGGAAGGACTCAGTCCCGGCCTTGGCCTCATCCAACTTTTTGTTGAGTTCTTACTCCCTCTCAGTCAACCTACTTTGGAGCCTATGTATCTGACCACCTTCTGCAATTGTGCTGGAAAACATGTCCATGTTGGTGGTCAAAAGGTATGTTAGCTGCATACGGAGAGATCAAATCTGTTTATTAATAGAAGATGTTGTTAATAAAATATCACAGAAATAGACTAAGTTTCAAATAATTACCTTCGCTTGGAGGTGGCCCACCTTTTGGATTACCTCATTATGAGAGATACTTTTTTAGGCTAAGCCATGTTCAATGGTCACTTGTCAGAGCACGTAGTTGAAGGTTGGCATGAGGTGACCCATGTCTTCCTATGCACACTCGGGCAGATAATCCACTCCTAAAGTGTGGACTGAAGTTATTTTGGGGGCAGAAGTTATATGGACCTTACCATGGGAGGTGCTAGTCTTCTTACGAGGGCCCTCATCGGGACACTCTTCAGTGGCCTCACCTCCTACCTAATAAAAGCATCTTTTTTGAGGATTTGGGGCAGAGGCTGGAGTTTGGAATGTTTGGGCAAAAGGAATTTGGGGCTGTCTTGGTGGTGGTGTGTTGATGGTTTGGGTAGCTAGGGTCGGGGTTTGCCTCAGTGTTTTTTGTTTTTAGGATAGAGGTATTGGGGTAGTGAGCCAAGTGCGGGTGTCACTTAGCCCGCCCTAGGCTAGGCATTTGGCCTCCCACGTAATTTTTAGGGGGCTGGGCCTCTTTACAGATATGTCTGCATAAAAAAACACAAGGTTAAAAGCAATGTATAAGATAGTCGGGTCAGTAAAAAATAAAGTATAAAAGGTAATAATAAAAGCATAATAAAGGTTAGTCACCTAGCTATTATTTACCGGGTTGTTTGCCAACTGGTGGAAGGGTCCTCGTTATGAGACTTGCATCGGAAAAAAGGTGAGGGGTTGACAACGTCTCTATAGTGACTCGCAAATTGGGTTGCAAGTTTCACCATCGCCCTGACCTCGGGGTGAACATTTGGAGGGTCACCCCAACAAGCTACAAATGGTGCAAGTATGTTAGTAAGATGAAGACTGAAAATCCTAAGGAAATGAAAAGGAAGAGGTGAGGAGGTCATGTCATTAACTCTAACCCTAAAAATGGTTGGCATAACAAGCTCCCCACCGAAATGATCTGGTTGCAACCCCATGTTGGGGATTAATCAGGGTGGCGCAGCGTAAAAATCGCAGTTCGGACGAAATCGAAATTTAAAATTTTTAAACATACGAATAAATTATTCAATATCCAATATTAATAATTCATTCATATTGATGAGTGGTAATTATATCACTATTTTCCACTCATTTAACGTAATATTTTGTATAGTTTCTTGAGTTTTGTGAATATTTTGATGTGTTTCATGTTATTTTGTAGATAAATAAAGTTTCAGGACATTCTGGAGGTGATTTGGACCAAAACAGTGAAAATTGGAAAAATGACATTTTGGTAATTTTTCGCGTCGCGACGCGTAAGCCTTTGGCGTCGCGATGCCTAACATGCGCCGAACAGTGCTAACGTGCTCCGGGTCAACAAGTCAGAATCTGAGAAAATTTGACTTTGCTAACGTGCGCCATGCAACGTGTCACCATCACAACCGATCTGATAACGTGCGCCGTGCATCATCCTACGGTGCCGATAGTCGCCATCGCCACGTGTCACTCCACATCATTGCCACATCGCCTGTTAACCAAGTCAAAGTGCCACGTGGTTGCCACGTCATCATCAACCAATCACAGCGTGCCACGTGTCACAACTCTATGGTGCCGACAAGCACTTTCACCATGTGTCGCCACATCAGCGCCATGTCAGCGCCACGTCAGCATCAATCATTGACTCACTTATCCGTATCTGACATGTGGCAGATAAGAATCTGAATCAGCCAATCACGAGCCGCCACGTGTCACAATAATTGAGCTCCAACCACATTGCCACGTGTCGCCTTATTACCTTATCCAGAATCTGAAGCCGACGAACCAGAAGCTGCCACGTCGACCAAACGGGCGTCGCGACGCGAGATGGGTGTCGCGATGCGCGACCCTTACTGACACCTATAAATAGAGCTCAGTTTTCTGATTTCAAATGTATCGTTCTCTCTAAATTCTCTCATATAAATAGGGAGTTTTCTATATAATTTCTTTTAAATTTTAGTTTTATAATTAATTTTAATTAATTTTTGTAATAATAGTGTTTTACTTTCTTTACGTTTTACAGTTTTTACTATTTACCATGAGGAGGTAACTTCTCCCTGCTATGGTGAAAGGTAATTCTTTTACTATTTCTATTTAGATTAATCTCCCTTAAATATAATATATTCATTATTTAAAATTTGACTTAAAAAGGATACCGCCAGATTGCTCGGTTGGTAATTCATTTTAATCTAGTTTAAACCTGACTAATCAAGGATACCGCCAGATTGGTCGGTTGGTAATTAAATTTTCTTACCACCTATATGGCAGGTTTATTTTGATTTCGCCTTTATGGCTGGTTGGACTTAATTTTACTTAATCAGGTTACCGCCTATATGGCTGGTTGTAAAATAATCACAAGTTTATATATTATATTATGAGAGATATCTAAATTAGTAGTAGTAAAAGTTGATCCTTTTACCTTAGTATTTTATTTTTTTTGCAATTTACTTTTCAGCTTTTACTTTTCAGTATTTTTACATTATGTCTTTTATTTTCAAGTTTTTACTAGCCCTACTTATGTGTTGTAATTAAATTAGTTATCTGGGGGTTGTGATGACTTTTAATATCACCGGTTTATAAAGGGTTATTTTATAGTTTAGGTAATTTAAAAGTTTACTTATTAAGTCTTAAGCCTAATGCTTCTTGTTAATTGGCCACTAATAAGATTGATCTGGTAAATCTAAAATGAACTAGACATATGGATTTTAGGTTTCAGCCTTAGACTTAATAGCCCACGATCTTCCTTGAGGATAGATAACCCTTTAATAGATTTCTTTACAGGATAGACATATACCTGTCGGGCGGGGGTAGCCATAATTGGAACTTAAACTTAATGAATCCAGATAATTTGGTTGACATAGACATATGGTTCAATTGGGTTAAACTGGGTATTTGCGTCTGACTATCGACAGAGGCTTTCGCATAATTTAGTGTTCCAGCTTAGTAAACCAATTTATTACACAAACATAAAATAACCACTTCATCTTTAAAATGATATTGGAAGAAATCACAACCCTAGATTGTTTTAATATTGAATTTTCTTAAACCTACTTTCGAACAATTTTATTTACTTGTTTTAAATTTAGAATCGTCACCTTTTCAAATCAATCAAACAACCTGTTAGATACTAGTAATCATTTGACCTCATAAAATTAATAGCTTAGGTATTAAGTCCTCGTGGGATCGATACTCTTATACAACTTGAACGATACGTGCGCTTGCGTTATACGCGTGTGTAAGCACCGGTCAAGTTTTTGGTGTCATTGCCAGTGACTTATGTATCTTTCACTATTAGTTTTAAGGTTAGATACCTTTACTTGTATCTAATTTTCTTTTTACTTATTGTTTTTGTTTTCTTGTGTTTCAGGTTCTCAGAACGACATGAGACGAACCAGAAGCTTTTAACTCCGATCGCTTGACCCGTAAATTGAAAGAACCATCAGACAGTTGAGAAGGGAAAGGCTAGAAGGCCAAAAAGCTTTAGTCAACATGGAACCTGAACTTTTGGAGGTTGCACCACCAATTCCCGTTCGAGACAGAACCATTCCGGTGGTTGACATACTCATTTCTTGTATTGTACTTCCTCCCTTACCAGCAAATACGGGTGACATCAAAACACGCATTCAGATGATTCAGCAGTCAGTTCAGTTTGGGGGGAATGCAACTGAAGATCCTAATGCCCACATCAGCAACTTCCTGGAAGTTTGTGGCACATTCAATTACAACCGAGAAGCTGAAGAAGCAATGAGACTGCGTTTTTTTCCATACTCCTTGAAGGACATAGCTAAAGCTTGGCTACATTCACTACCAGCAGGTTCTATCACAACTTAGAACACTTTAGCCACCAAATTTCTTGCAAAGTACTTTCCACCAGCCAGAACTAGAAAACTGAGGAATGACATCACATCCTTTGTACAACAAGACTCAGAAACTCTCTACGAAACTTGGGAAATGTACAAAGATTTGCACTGGAAATGTCTTCACCATGAAATTCCAAAATGGCTTCAAGTTCAAACATTATATAATGGACTTTCTGGAATAATGAGAACCAAAATCGATGCTGCTGCTGAAGGAGCTTTAATGGCAAAAGAACAAGATCAAGCCTGAGACATAATCGAAGAAATGGCCAACAACAATTCCTTGTGGCCAACAGAAAGGAGCATGATCCAACGAATTGTAAGAATTTATGAAAGTGGAGCAAATACAGCAGTCAACGCCAAGTTAGATCAGATATGCAAATTCATGGAGACTCTTACCACTGGATCTACAAGTTCACCATATGGAGGAGCACCAGAACCAAACCAACTTGAAGAAACAGTGAATTATGTCAACAATTTCAACTGACAGGGGAACAATCCATATTCCAACACCTACAACCCAGGGTGGATGAATCATCCAAATTTTTCATGGAGCAACAATTCAGGGCAAAAGAATTTTCCACCACCTGGATTCCAGCAACAGAACAAAATCCAGAAGTTTGAAAAAGAACCAGAAATGAAAGAATGGATTGCAGAGATGTTCAAAAAGAAACAAGCAGTATATGATGCTATATTTCAAAGCCAATCTGCCCCAATCAAGCACTAGAGAATCAAATTGGACAACTGGCCAATGCTCAGAGTTACAGACCGCCAGGTAATCTTCCTAGCAACACAGAACCCAATCTAAGGAACCGAGGGAAGGAGCAATGTCAAGCCATTACTTTGAAAAGTGGTACTGAGATCAACAAAGATATTGGAATCAAGACAACAATTGAAGAACCTCCAAAAGATGTAGTTCCACAGATGGAGGAAAAAAGAAGCAAATGAAAATTAACCAGAAAGAATCACTGCACCTCCACCTTTTCCACAACGAATTCAGAAAAATAAACCGGACAAGCAGTTTGCTCGATTCCTGGGGGTGTTCAAAAAGCTACATATCAACATCCCATTCGTAGAAGCATTGGAAGAAATGCCCAGCTATGTTAAATTCATGAAAGATATTCTTTCATGAAAATGGAGATTGGGAGACTACGAGACAGTAGCATTGACGGAAGAATGCAGTGCCATTATTCAGAGGAAAATTCCCCCGAAGTTGAAAGATCCTGGTAGTTTCACTATCCCATGCACCATTGGAGAACATTATATCGGTAAAGCTTTATGTGATTTAGGTGCTAGTGTTAACTTGATGCCTTTTTCTATTTATAGGAAATTGCAGATTAGAGAAGCAATACCTACCTCAATCTCGTTGCAACTTGCTGATCGAACACTAGCATTTCCAAGAGGTGTTGTTGAAGATGTGCTGGTCAAAGTTGACAAACTGATTCTCCCAGTAGATTTGATCATCCTTGACATGGAAGAAGACAAAGAAGTACCTATCATTCTTGGGAGACCATTCTTGGCTACAGGTAAAATTGTGATTGTGTGCAAAAATGAGAACTGACCATGAAAGTGCAGGGCCAAGAAGTTACCTTTATAGCCATGAAATTCCCGAGTGATGAAAATGAAGAAGAATGCTTCAGAGTTGATGTTGTTGACAGTATCATTCAGGATACTAAGCCAAATCCCACAGATACACTCGAAGCTTGCATCACCAACATGATTAAAGCGAGCTAGATGCTGAAATCCTGGATTGTATCAACTACCTTGACAAACCATTCCGATTCAAATCAACACCACCATTTGAAGGCTTGGAATTGCCAAAGAAAGATCGAATCAAGCCTTCGATTGAAGAACCACCACAGTTGGAGCTGAAGTTACTTCCGAGCCATCTCAGGTATGCATTTCTTGGAAACTCTTCTGAATTACCTGTTATTATTTCTTCTTTACTAACATTGGAGTAGGAAGAAAAATTACTGAGAGTATTACGAGAGCACAATAGAGCCATTGGTTGGACTATAGCAAACATTCAAGGCATTAGTCCATCATTTTGCATGCACAAGATTCTGATGAATGATTAGTACAAACCAACAGTGGAGCATCAACGAAGACTCAATCCAATCATGAAGGAAGTCGTGAAGAAAGAAATAATCAAATGGTTGGATGCTAGCATCATTTACCCCATCTCAGATAGCATTTGGGTGAGTCATATGCAGTGTGTACCAAAGAAATGAGGAATTAATGTGGTTACCAATGAAAAGAACGAGCTAATCCCAACAAGAACGATGACTGGATGGAAAGTATGCATGGACTACAGGAAACTAAACAAAGCCATGAGAAATGACCATTTTCTACTACCATTCATTGACCAGATGTTAGACAAACTGGCAGAACATGAGTTCTATTGTTTTCTGGATGGATATTCAGGGTACAATCATATTGTCATCACACCAGAAGACCAGGAGAAAACTACCTTTACATGTCCCTATGGTACTTTTTCTTTCCGCATGATGCCATTTAGATTATCTAATGCACCTGCTACATTTCAGCGTTGCATGATGGTCATATTCTCAGACATGCTGGAGTAGAGTATGAAGGTTTTTATGGATGACTTTTATGTGTTTGGAGATTCTTTTGACCGCTGCTTGCAAAATTTGGAACATATGTTACAAAGGTGCGAAGATACAAACTTGGTGCTCAATTGGGAGAAATGCCATTTCATGGTACATGAGGGCATTGTCCTTGGACACCGGATCTCACAAAAAGGAATCGAGGTAGACAAAACAAAGATTGAAACAATTGAAAAACTACCTCCGCCGACATCTGTCAAAGGGATTCGGAGCTTTCTCGGACATGCAGGTTTTTACAGAAGATTTATCAAAGATTTTTCCAAGATTGCTAAACCTATGTGTAATCTTCTGGAGAAGGATGTGCCTTTCAACTTCCCCAAAGAATGCCAGGAAGCTTTTGAGATCTTAAAACAGAAGCTGATTTTTGCCCCATCATTGTAGCACCAGACTGGACCCTTCCATTTGAAGTAATGTGTGATGCTAGTGATTTTGTTGTAGGTGCAGTTTTGGGACAATGCAAAACAAAGATTTTCCACACCATTTACTACTCCAGCAGAACTCTGAATGAAGCTCAAATAAACTACACAACCACTGAAAAAGAGTTGCTTGCAGTTGTGTACGCTTTTGAAAAATTCTGCTCTTATCTGCTGGGTCCCAAAGTGGTGGTCTACACAGATCATTCAGCAATCAAATAATTGATCACGAAGAAAGATGCCAAACCCAGATTGATCCGTTGGATACTTTTTCTGCAAGAATTTGACGTGGAGATTTGAGACAGGAAAGAGACAGAGAATTAGGTGGCAGATCATTTATCGAGGCTTGAGAATGGAGAAACAGCTGACAGAGATCTGTCAATCAAAGAAACTTTTCCAGATGAACAACTGTTTGCCATGAAACAGCAAGATGCCCCTTGGTATGCTTACTATGTCAATTACATTGTGTCAGGAAAATGGCCGTTGGAATGGACAACTCAGCAACGGAAGAAATTCTTCAAAGAAGTCAAGCATAATGTCTGGGATGAGCCGTATCTGTTCAAACGGTGTGCTGATCAATTATTGAGACGGTGTGTTCCACAGGAGGAAGTCAATAGTGTTTTGCAGCACTGTCATTCATCACCATATGGCGGACACTTCAGCGGAAACAAAACTGCAGCTAAAGTCCTACAATCAGGTTTTTTCTGGCCCACTCTTTTTAAAGATGCTTATCTTTTTGCAATTCAATGTGACAGGTGCCAGAAAAACAGGGAATATTTCAAGGAGAAATGAAGGACCGTTGCAAAATATTATAGAAGTGGAAATATTCGATGTACGGGGTATTGATTTTATGGGACCCTTTTTTCCATCATTCGAAAACCTGTACATTCTGGTTGTTGTTGACTACGTCTCCAAATGGGTCAAAGCAATTGTACTACCATCCAATGATTCAAAAGTCGTGATCAAATTCCTGAAAAAGAACATTTTCACTCGGTTCGGAACACCTCGTGTAATCATTAGCGATGGTGGCACACATTTCTGTAACAGATGCTTTGACGCACTCCTATCCAAATACGGAGTTACTTACAAGGTTGCCACTGCTTACCATCCACATTCAAATGGACAGGTTGAGGTTTCAAACAAAGAGATCAAAAGAATCTTAGAGAGAACCGTTGGATCAACAAGGAAGGATTGGTCTACAAAACTAGATGATGCATTATGGGCCTACCAAACAGCTTACAAGACACCCATTGGTATGTCCCCATATCGATTGGTGTTTGGGAAAGTGTGTCATCTGTCAATGGAGCTTGAACACAAGGCGTACTGGGCACTGAAGAAGTTGAATCTTGATTCACAAGCTGCAGGAGAGAAAAGACTTCACCAACTCAACGAATTGGAGGAATTTCCCCTACAGGCTTATGAGAATGCCAGATTGTACAAAGAAAAGACCAAGAAATGGCATGACCGAAAAATAATGCACAGACAGTTGGAACCAAGGCAGCAGGTGCTGTTGTACAACTCAAGATTGAAACTTTTCCCTGGAAAGTTGAAATCAAAGTGGTCAGGTCCATTTGTAATCACTCAGGTTTTTCCATATGGAGCTGTTGAGTTACTAGATCCGAACACCAACGAAACATTCAAGGTTAACAGTCAGCGTGTCAAGCACTACTGGGGAGAATAATTTGAGCGACAAAAAGAAAGCTTCACACTTTCAGATCCAGCCTAACGATTGAGAAGTCAAGTCTAGCTGACGACTTTAAACTTAGCGCTCGCAGGAGGCAACCCATGCAATTTGTGTATATATTGCTATTTGGTGTGATTTTAATTTTGGTGTTTATTTTTTTTTTTTTTGCAGATTAAGACATTTCAAGATGGAAGAAGCTCTCGCAAAACTTCACAAGCAATTTCATTCTCTCCCTCAAAAATCTCTGATGAAAGTCTACAAAGCTCGCTTGGAACTGATGAGGTTACTGACGATCCATGGTGTTCCTAATGATATTCGTTGGGTAATTGAAGCACGGGTCCGATTGGCAGGTGAGTCTTCCGAATCTTTCATTTCACATCTGCCTGGTTTTGGAAGAAGCACCTATGTAAAGAAACGTAGAGCTAAGCAAATGGGTGTTTATTACAAATGTGCACGCTGTGGAATTGCAATACTCGTTGTCATTCTTTAGGAATGGTGTCTGATAATCGCGAAGATAAAATTAAATTCATTAGGGGTGGCTTGAGTAATGAGTCTTTAGATGATATATCTTCGATTCTTGAGACGCATCCCAATGGATATGTTCATATAGCCATTAGCAAATACATACACAATTTCAAAAAGAAAGACAACAGTTAAGTCTTGGGAATCTGACTCAAAAAGACCCGTTTGCCAATTTATAAGAAAATTGGATAGGAAACTTGTCCCTGACGCATAGACGTCAATCAAGCTGCTAATTTTCTTGTACATATTATATCTCTTTGTCTTTTCCTAATAATTGTAATTTGTTTTGTTGTTTTCTTTTACTTTCTCCGACAGGATCCAGATCTTTTTGACTATCACGATTTATTTTACTGTTCAACTAATAATTGTCATTTGGCAGGTACTAGTGCTATTATTTTACTCACCATTTTCAGGTTCTATAAATTCAACTCATCATTGCACTTTTGAAGACATCCAGAGTAAAACATGGAAGCCACTTCAAGAAGACGAGTTGAAAACATCTGTATGTTTTGCGATACTACTGTTGGTACTAAGGCACAATACGTAGAGGCAGCACAAGAATTGGGTCGAGTCTTAGCTGCAAGGAATATGCACTTAGTATATGGCGGAGGCAATCTTGGACTAATGGGGAACGTTTCAAAAGCCGTACAGGAAGGAGGCAGTCACGTTTTGGGAATCATTCCAAAACCCTTGACAGAGGCAAATCTTATTGGATCATCAAACGGAGATGAATTGATCGTGCCAGGTATGTCTGAACGACTGGTAGAAATGATTAATTGTGCTGATGCTTTTATTACTTTGCCATGTGGCTTTGGCACAGTGGAGGAAATTTTTATAGTGTTATCTTGGGCGAACCTGAACATACACCAGAAACCGCTGGGCTGTTTAACGTTGATGGATTTTATGATTTTCTTTGTGTGTTTCTTGATGATGCTCGGAGAAATGGGTTCGTGTCAAAACCTATGAAAGAACTCCTCTTTACTGCCTGAACTGCTCCGGATCTAATAGACCAACTCTTAGCCTATGAACCACAAGTTGACCCTATCCTTTTAAAGATAAATTGGTCCGTGGACGATCGTGGTAAGAGGCATCGGATTAATCTGGATCTTAACCTTTAATTTCCTGTAGAATTTCAGCTAACCAGGTATTATCTTCTAAACTCTTCTTCTACTGTTTAAGACATTGGGGACAATGTCTCATTTAGGTTTGGGGGAATGAATTAGTTGATCAGTACCTTGTTTTTTGTTTGTGTTTTTTTATTTTTAGTCCAAAATTTTTCGAAAAATACAAAAAAAATTGAAAATTTTTCAAAAATTACAAAAATATTTTACGTTTTTGTGTTTTTATTTTGACTAAAAATATGAAATTGGTAAGAGATAGCTGTGTAAGGAGTTTCCACTCCTGAGACGTATCTCAAACCTATTTCAAAACAAGTTAATTTTTTTTTATTTCCTTTTAAATTATTTAATTTGTAAATTCTCCATAAAATTGACTAAAATGGATCTTCATATGCTCAGTTGACAGGTATTATCAACATACATGGAAACATACAGACATGAGCTATAATTGAAAAGTTTGTAATATTCAGTGCTCTAGTTTAATTGGAGGAAGCATCTCAGAAAATGATGGAGTTAAAAAAAAATGAGATCTGAGTTATTAAGTCTGCAATGGTGTTTTAACACTTAGTGCCCTAAAGCCAACTGGTTTGGGAGTCATTGGCCCAAAGCTCGCTACATGGATCAAGGATGTTGTAAATATATATATATATATATATATATATATATCTAAAGTCTGAGTAATTAAGTCCGTAGGGGTGTCTTAACACCTGGTGCCCTAAAGCCAACTGGTTTGGGAGCCACTGACCCAACACTCACTACATAGATGGAAGATATTGTATATAAATAAATAAATAAAAATCAAAAATCAAAGAAAAAAATCAGAAAAATGAGAAAAATTATTCTATTGCTACAAAAAGGTGTGAATTCCGATAAAACTTTAGGACAAAAATATTACTCTCTTATCAACTGCACTTATGACTGTTATTGGCAAAAATGAGTTGTTTAATATTTTGTTGGCTGTATATATGGAGAATGGTAAAAATGATTGGAGAATTTACTTATTCAGTAATTTAGAAAGAAAGAAAACAACTAGTAACTAGGAGTAGAAGTTTCACCTGATTAGTCACTAACTTCTTTATTCTCTTTTCACTTGTCTTTTTGCTTTTGTGTGCATTAGTTTCACTACATTTTTACTTTTGTAAAATGTTTGTGGGTATCATTGCTGTAAACCCTCACGATACTACAACTCGTCCACTAGGGACACATAGGGGTTTAAAGGCTTGTTGCATATGTTAAATGCAATCGTGATCCCTACGAAAGTGGCTTAGTTAAATTTTATTTTAAGGATGTTTATGTTATTATGTGTTTTGCTCGAGGACTAGCAAAATGTTAGGTTTGGGGGTGTGATGAGTGGTAATTATATCACTATTTCCCACTCATTTAACCTAATATTTTGTATAGTTTCTTGATTTTTGTGAATATTTTGATGTGTTTTGTGTGTTATTTTGTAGATAAATAAAGTTTCAGGACATTCTGGAGGTGATTTGGACCAAAACAGTGAAAATTAGAAAATGGGCATTTTGGTAATTTTTCGCGTCGCGACGCGCAAGCCTTTGGCGTCGCGATGCCTAATGTGCGCGGACAAGTGCTAACATGCGCCGGGTCCACAAGTCAGAATCCGAGAAAATTTGACTTTGCTAACGTGCGCCGTGCCACCTGTCACCATCACAGCCGATCTGCTAACATGCGCCGTGCCAAGTGTCATCATCCTACGGTGCCGATAGTCACCATCGCCATGTGTCACTCCACGTCATCATCCATATCACCTGTTGACCAAGTCAAAGTGCCACGTGGATGCCACGTCATCATCAACCAATCACAGCGTGCCATGTGTCGCAACTCTATGGTGCCGACAGTCTCTTTCGCCATGTGTCGCCACATCAGCGCCACGTCAGCGCCAATCATTGACTCACTTATCCGTATTTGACATGTGGCGGATAAGAATCTGGATCAGCCAATCACGAGCCGCCACGTGTCATAATAATTGAGCTCCAACCACCTTGCCACGTGTCGCCTTATCACCTTATCCAGAATCTGAAGCCGACGAACCAGAAGCTGCCACGTCGACCAAACGAGTGTCGCGATGCGAGCTGGACGTCGCGATGCGCGACCCTTACTGACGCCTATAAATATAGCTCAGTTTTCTGATTTCGAATGTACCATTCTCTCTGAATTCTCTCATATAAATAGGGAGTTTTCTATCTAAATTCTTTTAAATTTTAGTTTTGTAATTAATTTTAATTACTTTTTGTAATAATAGTGTTTTAATTTCTTTACTTTTTATAGTTTTTACTATTTACCATAAGGAGGTAACTTCCCCATGCTAGGGTGAAAGTTTATTCTGTTACTATTGCTATTTAGATTAATCTCCCTTAAATATAATATATTCACTATTTAAAATTTGACTTAAAAAGGATACCGCCAGATTGGTCGGTTGGTAATTCATTTTAATCTGGTTTAAACCTGACTAATCAAGGATACCGCCAGATTGGTCGGTTGGTAATTAAATTTTCTTACCGCCTATATGGCAGGTTTATTTTGATTCCTCCTTTATGGCTGGTTGGTCTTAATTTTACTTAATCAGGTTACCGGCTATATGGCTGGTTGGTAAAATAATTACAAGTTTATTTATTATATTATGGGAGATATCTAAATTAGTAGTAGTAAAAGTTGATCCTTTTACCTTAGAATTTTATTTTATTGCAATTTCCTTTTCAGCTTTTACTTTTCAGCATTTTTACTTTATGTCTTTTATTTTCAAGTTCTTACTAGCCCTAGTTATGTGTTGTAACTAAATTAGTTATCTGGGATTGTGATGACTTTTAATATCACCGGTTTATAAGGGGTTATTTTATAGTTTGGGTAATTTAAAGGTTACTTATTAAGTCTTAAGCTTAATGCGTCTTCTTAATTAGCCACTAATAAGATTGATCTGGTAAATCTAAAATGAACTAGACATAGGGATTTTAGGTTTCAGCCTTAGACTTAATAGCCCACAATCTTCCTTGAGGATAGATAACCCTTTAATATATTTCGTTACGGGTTAGACATATACCTGTCGGGCGGGGGTAGCCATAATTGGAACTTAAACTTAATGAATCCAGATAATTTGGTTAACATAGACATATCGTTCAATTGGGTTAAACTGGGTATTTGCGTCTGACCATCGACAGAGGCTTTCGCATAATTTAGTGTTCCAGCTTAGTAAACCATTTATTACACAAACATAAAATAACCACTTCAACTTTAAAATGATATTGGAAGAAATCACAACCCTAGATAGTTTTAATATTGAATTTTCTTAAACCTACTTTGGAACAATTTTATTTACTTGTTTTAAATTTAGAATCGTCACCTTTTCAAATCAATCAAACAACCTATTAGATACTAGTAATCATTTGACCTCATAAAATTAATAGCTTAGGTATTAAGTCCTCGTGGGATCAATACTTTTATACAACTTGAACAATACGTGCGGTTGCGTTATACGCGTGTGTAAGCATCAGTCACATATTTCACCTAAATATATTTATTCGATATCAAATAATGACATAAATAACATAGAAATACCGCGAAACGTTTACAAAAATGTTTTTCCATAAAATAGGATAAAATGTGTTTCCAGCCGAACCGACCGACCAATGCACATGGGACTGCCCAGGTCAGCCCCAATATTATTTGGATAGTTCGACCAGTTCACTGTTTGGGCAACCATTACCTGGTAATGTCATTTTTCACTGTTTTCGCATATTTTCACTTCGAAATAATTTTCGATAATTATTTTTCTTGGGCAATTAAAATAAACTAATTTATTCTAATTACACAATACTCAAATAAAAGATTTTTATCCCAAAAATTATATTTATCACTAATTACCGTGAACCCTAATACTTTGCATTTTGATCATTTTAGTCCTAATTTGTCAAATAAAAATTTAAGTGATTTCAAATTACAACCAAAATGATTTACACATATCATATACATCAAAATACAACTCACAACGAAAAATGCCAATTTTCTTCAAATTACCGAATGTCCCGAATATTTTTCAGATTTTGCATTTTGTCCAAATTTATTCAAAACAACATTAGATGATATCCAATCAACACCAAATTAAATGTACACCATAGATACATGATGATACAACACATATATGAAAAAGCCTCAATTTTGGTTTAGGTTAAGATCCTTAATTTCTCAAATTTGTCCAATTAACAAATTTAACCAAAATTAACGAAATTCAACACTTAAATTTAATCTCTACAACACCAAACAAGTGTCACCACTTTGAAACAATTCAAGAACAATTCTAGGTCATCAATGAGTGGCCTAAAAACTCTAAAATGACAACAAGATCATCAAATGATCAAAAGTGTGCTTATACACTATTTATAAGCATACTTTGTTAATCATACATGCATACATCTTTCATTCATGCTTCAAACCATCATAACACAAACAAGAAAGAGTAGAAAACTTAAGAACTACAAATGTTGTAGCCAAGAACAAAAGTAACAAGTTTCCGTCTAATAGGAAGTAGGAGAAACTTACTTAAACCCAAGCAACCTTTGATTTTCTTCTCGTTTCTTCTCTTTTTCTCTCTAACTTATTTTGTTTATGTTTTTGGTGGCTTCAACAACTATGAAGAAAATGAAAAAATAAAACCTTATATAGTTAGGTCATGTGGCCGAATTTGGCCTTAAACATAAACTAGATATTTTTGTTAACTTTTCAAATAAATATCTAATAAGCCAAATGTCATTTGATTTCCTTTTTCTTTAATGTAAAGTCAACAATTTACACTAAGTAATCATTTCCAAACTTTATCATAATGGTATATATTTATATTTTAATTACTTTAATTATTTACCAATTAAATAATTATTTAAATATAAATATCTAAATATATGTATTATATTTGCAATAAATAATCCAAATACATATATTAATGATATATGTCAAATATCACAATTTGATATTTAATTAATGCGTATTTAATAAAATCATACATTAAATACAAATACACATTAATTAGGAAATGACCAAAAGGTCCCCTTTGCATGTATCTTTCGTTTAACCGTTAAAAGATTTATAAATAATCAGTATTATTCATAAAAGTTTCCCTAGTGCTCTACGAGTATATTTCATTAATGAGATTCTCTAAGTTCGTGCATATCCGTCATAAAATCCAATTTTATGTCCACAATTTACCCACCCGTAAATTATGACCACCACCGATAAACTCGCTGAACTATACAGGTCGAGGTCATCGCATACGTATAATCCATTCGTCACAAGTATTTGGATTATTCCAGAGATATAGATATTAACGTCAAATCTCTATAGGTATAATCCCGCCGATGTTTCTATTAGCAATCTTATAATAATACTTAGAACTCACTTCTACAGTGTACCACAAATCCATGGATTTAACAGGATTTCTAATCCCATAATGAATATATATGCCCTATACACAGGATTGACAGATCCTATTTTGATACTCACAGGATATCATGAGCATGAGTCCACACATAATGAACATGCAGAGGTCTGATCTAAATAGATCGGTGACGTGATTGCCATCAAAGTGTGGAGGATGACTCATATATCCACTGTGGTATTGTAAGTTAAAGAATCACTACGCTAATCAACCCGAGAAGATTCCTATTGACGTTGGTGTACCATCTATTAGGTAATGTTCGATGAGTCGTTCAGTGTTTATCAAATAAACGCCTATACATCTATACGAGTCTCCCAAGACTCATGGTTCATTGGGAAAAACCATCGGACCAAGTCATGATATACGACATGTACTGGTCTCAGCGGATTTTACTAACCGACCCGTGTTAGTAAATCTTGACCAGAAACTTTATTTGATAATATATATCTAGTAGTGACACTTCCCAATTTCAATTACAAGCTACGTTGTAATTGAGCACTATATTATATATTATCAGGTCTCTGTCTAATATATATATATATATATATCACTAAATATGATTTAGTTTCAAACTAGTGAATTAGATCGAATATATATAATAAAAGACAAGAGGTGCAACCATAAATAAGTAATATTATGGAAAAATGTATTGCTCGTATTCATGAATCGGACAAAAATATGTTCCAGATTGGCGCTTCGAGCACCGACCCTAACAATTTATCCCATTATCTCTAGTGTCATTCCACGATATCATATGCACATCTAAATGTGTATCATATACCATCCGGATTGGCGCTTCGAGCACCAACCCTAACACCGCACGCTCCCCTAGGCATGAACCATTTGTCTTTGAAATTCTTATTGGTAGCTTGGAGATTCAAGATTATGTGTTTTGCCCATGCATAAGTAGAGAGGTAGTACCAACCATTGTACTTCTTACGTGTAGAAAACGCTTTCCTTGCACAGCGGAAACGTCTTAGGCACCAGGATCAGACTTGAAAATTTTTTCTACCCTTCCCTTTTAAGTTGCCGAATGTGACCAGCAGTACCATTAAAATTTTACTACTGCTTTGAACAGAATTTCAGCCACGAAATAGTCCCAGAACATTCCCCGAACAGCCCCGAACAGCAGTGTAAAATTGGACGGTTTTGGACACAAAATATGCCCAAACCACAACCAAAACAGTCCACTATTTCCGTGAACTACAGTGAAGTTTTTAGGTCTAATTTTTCAAAGAAAAACAGTCCCAAAACAATCCCAAAAGTCCCTTATGTATTTCCCAAAAATTTCGAATTGATACGAGATGAAACTGAGCCCCGAGACACCCAAACTAGTGTTCGGCACTGGGCAGAAATTCACCTCACTGACGTAAGTCTAAGGAGAAGAAAATTAGATGAATAAATATTGGTTCAACACCACAAAGTCTTCCGAGCTATGTCTTACAACCAACAGAAAGTAGGGTGGGCTACACTCATAGGATAAATCCCTAAACTATTTAGAGATTAATGTCACACAAGATTTTTATTTATTTTTATTCTTGTTCTTCCTTTTTGTTTTCTCAACACTTGAGAGAGTTTGAAGAAGAAGAAGGTGGTGGCTAGGGTTCTAAAAAAATATATTAGCCAAAAAGAAAATCCAATTTTCTTTTTATACTTAGGGTTATTAATTTTCAAAATTAACAAACTCTTCCCCTCCCCTCCTAATGCAAGTTTCGGCCAAGGCATGGATTTTTTAATAATTTTGTAACATATAATTCAATTACCATAATGGAAAAGATGTTACAAGAAACAAAAGGTTAATGCCTTTAAAATTTGTAACTTCCAAATTAAAACCGAGAGTTATGCAACCTAGCATAACTCACCAAGGGTTTTCCAAATTTAATGCAAGAGTTTTGCAACCTAACATAACTCATCAAGGGTTTCCAAAACCCAAGATTTGGAAATTCCAAATTTGGCTTTATTAAATTATATCATATATAATTTAATATTATGCATTCAATAATTATCATATAATTATTAAAATCATATATTAACTTTTAATATATAGTTTCAAGTGTGACAAAATATTATTAATTATATTAATAATATTTATATATATGTGAGTATAATAATTGGACTATCAAATTATACTAAATCCGCTAAAGTATATTGAGCTAGCACGGGGACCAAATAGACCTACGGTTCCGAGCTCCAATAATCTCGAAATATTAATTAAGCTCTTAATTGAATATTCCGAATTATTAACTCCGGGTTATTCCACTAAAAATCCGAAGCTGCACTCTCGTTACCGTAGCTGGTATATTAAGCCGAACCAAGTCGGTGTCCATCGATATAGTCACTACATATAGATTAACCCATCACAAGTATCTCGTAATTAGAGTCGGGTCATAATGTCTATTATACCCCTCTAATTATTTTTACTTTAAGTACCATTGATTCTCTAATGAACGATTTATTCATAACCATTATGAATTTTAATCTTTCTATTCGTAATAGAAAGACTTGAGCACTTTAACCGTTCAAGTACTGAATCAACCATTAAGAAAGATACTCATATACTTCTCGTAATAAGGAGTGAACTCCATGTCTATGTAAAACGTCCCCAGCTACACACCAGACCATGTCCCCAAAGTACGTAGCTATTGGTCGGGACTGCTACACAAACCTCACATTTGTAAATCAAAGGACATAGCCTGCCATGTAGGAGTTCGTAGTACACTCAGGATTAAGATCAATCCATATATGACCATCTAATAGATCGAACTGATTTTCCTTGTTTAACAGATATTATAAGAAATTCATTTTCATATGGGTCCAATCCTATATGATCACATCATATAAGGTGACTCATTTCTCATATCTCTACATGGACGATCTCGAATTAAGATTTCCATACAAATATAGAACGGACCACAGCTATAGATAAACCACAAACAAAGTACCCGTTTTGTTTGCTCTCTATGGACTATTTAAGATTACTAACTTCAGACTTAAATCCTCTTATTTATGACACTCATACACCAATTCTGAAGGCACATAAGTAATTTAGGGTATTCTAGATAATTTATAATATGAAAAAATTAAACAAACACTTTAATAAATGAATAATGAATCATTTTATTTCAAAACATATAAAACTGTTTACATTACATGTAGCTCTAGGGCATACATCCTAATAATATCTCACTTGCACTAGAGCAAATGAGACATGTCACGAAATCCTAGATCATCTAGGTGACCTTCAAACACTTTAGCCGATAAGGTCTTTGTAAACGGATCAACGAGGTTCTCTGCAGATGCAATCTTTGTGACGGTAATATCTCTTCTCTGTATTATCTCCCTGATGAGATGATATTTTCTCTCTATATGCTTTCCTCTCTTCTGGCTTCCTAGTTCTTTGGAGTTTGCCACTGCACCACTATTATCGCAATAAAGTGTGAGTAGTTTATCCATATCTGGAACAACTTCCAAATCTCCCAAGAATTTACGGAGCCAGACTGCTTCCTTAGCTGCTTCACAAGCTGCTACATATTCAGCCTCTATGGTAGAGTCCGCAATGCAAGATTGCTTTATACTCCACCATACTATAGCCCCACCCTCTAGGGTAAACACTGATCCATATGTTGATTTCCTAGAATCGACATCTGTTTGAAAATCAGAGTCTGTATATCCCCTTAGGATCATATCCTCACCGGAATACACAAGCATATAATCTCTCGTTCTCTTAAGATACTTGAGAATGTGTTTCACAGCCACCCAGTGATCCAATCTTGGGTTCGATTGAAACCTACTGACTACTCCCACTGTAAAATAGATGTCTGGTCTCGTGCATAACATAACATACATGAGACTACCAACTATTGAGGCATATGAGATATGTCTCATTTCCTCAACATCTTGAGGTGACTTAGGAGACTGTTCATTTGACAAATGAATTCCATGACGATAAGGCAAATTGCCTTTCCTAGAATTCTACATCCCAAATCGCACAAGGATTTTTTTCGATATAGGATGCCTGAGACATAGCTAACAGTCGTTTCTTGCGATCCCGAAGTATCTGAATCTCAAGAACATAACTGGCCTCTCCCAATCTTTCATTTAGAATTGGTTAGCTAACCAGGTTTTCACGTCCGATAATATCTTTACATCATTCCCAATGAGAAAAATATCATCGATGTATAAAATAAGAAAAACCATCTTCTCGTCAATGACGCGCTTGTATACACTAGGCTCATCAACATTATGCTCAAAATCATAAGACTTGATCGTGGTATTAAATCTTATATTCCAAGATCGAGATGCCTACTTAAGTCCATAAATGGACCTTTGCAGATTACAAACTTTTTGCTCTTGAACTTGAGCTATGAACCCCTCTGGTTGTACCATATAGATACTCTCATCAAGATTTCCATTCAAGAATGCAGTCTTGACGTCCATTTTCCAAATTTCATAGTCATAATATGCGGTAATGGATAGAATAGTGCATATGGATTTGAGCATGGCTACTGGCGAGAAAGTTTCCTCATTGTCAACTCTCTCTTTCTAGGTATAACCCTTGGCCATTAGCCTAGTGTAGGGCACAGAACTTGACGATGTTGTTCTAGGCTCGTGGCCTAGTTGGGAGTACGGAGTAGCCCGCGAGGGAACTAAACCGGAGAAATAACATGGAGTCGCCACCTAGTGTGAACTGGGACAAAGATTTAAGGCCGCACTCACCCCTTGCAAGGGAAGACCTCCAACCGTTGGGTTCGGAATGGTCCCTTACTTATGTCACTTGTGATGATATGATTTGTGCAATAAACTAACCGAATCTACTCGACGTATATGCCCAAGAATAACTTAGATCTAATATGTATTCATAAAAGTAACTCCTAATCTAAGTTTGCATGCTTGGAAAGTAAGTCATTTAAATGACAAACATACAATGTCACACAACGAGCATGTTGAACCATTAAACACAAATAGACAAATAACTATTTAAACATAATCATAAACTAAACAAAATATCATGCATAAAAATAATGTAATCATGCTTTGAAAATAAATAATAAATTAAACTAAATCATGCTTTAAATAATAAATAAATAACCTAAGAACTATAGCATGCTCAAACACAATTTTGGATGAAACGAAATATATGCCTCTTAAGTGGTACGTGGCATTGTATCCCGAGTACAAACCGCACTACCATCCATTCGGATTCGGTTACGGAATTTACGTCCGGGTTTCCATCCTATATACCACAAAAGGGAACACGTATTCCGCTCATCCAACAATCACATCATGCCTCAAACGACTCTCATGCGATAATATTTTTAATTAAATAAATAAAAATAAAAGAAAGGTAATAAATAAAAGGTGCCCTCAGGTCTAACCTCTTTTGTCGTCTCACGAAAGCGCGTTACACGGCCGTCGGAAGGGTTGATGTTCCGCACTTTTTTGGTTCACTAATCTCACATTTTTCCTCGCTGTTTCACTGTTTGGGCTGCTGTTTTCACTCCATTTCGCTGCTATTTTTGTTGTATTTTCTGGTCACTATTTTCGGTAATTAGGGGACTGTTTTGCGGATTATTTGGATTGATTTGGGGGCAGTTTTGTCATTGTTTCGGGGAGTTTTTGGGTTGTTTCTTAGTGCAGTTTTTGGGCTGTTTGGGGGCATTTTCAAGGGTTAAATTTACGGTAAACTGGGCGGTGGAGTTGGTGCAATTTACGGCAGTGAAGAGGCTAAAAGGGTTTGCGACAGTGAGGTGTGTGTGAAGGGGACTTGCGGAAGTGTGTAAAGGCGTGGGGCTGTGAGGCTTGATTAGGTGCGTGAATTTATGGAAGCTAGGTGGCGTGAATTTGTAGAAGCTATGTGGCAGTGTTTGAAGGTGCCGGTGGCGTGGAGGCTAGGTTAAGTGCGTGAATTTTGTGGAAGCTATGTGGCGTGAATTGAGGCAGGGCTGTGAAGCTTAGTGTTAAGCTAGGCGTGAAGGTTAGCAGGTGGTGTGTTGAAGCGGCAAGGTGTGGACATGGGGCAGATGCGTGAGTGTGGTGAGAGTGCTTTGTGCGTGTGGTGAGATTGGTCACTGCCGAGAGAGGAAAAAAAAGCCAAAAGTGTTTAGGGTTCAATGTTTGTCTTTGCCGTGAGTTAGCTGGGGTTCGAAAAGTGAGGTTAAGGGTTCTTTTTATAGGCAAAGGGATGGGTTGTCCTTGTTGGAGAAAAAATAGGATTTGTGTATTAATTAGGAGATATTTTTAATTAAAATGTGATAAGGGAAATCTTTAATTAAGGGAAGTGATTTGATTTATTCTTTTTAGTTAAGGATATGATTTATTTAAATTGGTAGGTGATTTAATTAAATTAGGAATTTAATTTAATTTAATTTAATTTAATTTAATTTGTGTTTTATTTAATTTGGAATGTGATTTATTTAGTTTAGGAAAAGGATTAAATTTAATTTAGGAAGGTGATTTAATTTTAATTTAATTTAAGTTTAATTTAATTGATTTTAATTTAATTTGTGACATGTATTTTAGATGTTTTAATTATTTTGGATTGGGTTTGGTGTGTGTTTTAAAACGGGGATTTGGGCTAAGGTTGTGCTTTGAAACGGAGGTCCAACAAGCGAGTCCGAAGCTAATACAACGAGTTAAATCCATCCAAGTGTCAATTCTCGACCTTTTCCCTTCCAACGTCTATTTCCCGCGGCTTTCGCAACTAAAGAGGTAGTGTCTCCATACGAGACTCATCATCGGGACTTACATGCAAAAATACAGTGCCTACAGTCGCCCCTACTTTGATGAGACTTTTGCAGTGTGTGACAATGATAATCATATCAAAGTACGTGCAATGCGTTTTCACTTACCTTGCTCGCCAGCTGTCACGTGGTTTTGCCTGTTGCTCTGAACTGAATTTGATGTTGTGCCATTCCTGGCGTGCTAAACCCCGTACCTAGGGTGTCGCGATATTCCACAATACTTGACGATAGTCCACGGTAGTCCAAAACTCTTCACGATAGTCCACGGTGGTCCACAACTCTTCACGATAGTCCATGATAGTCCACGATAGTCCACGATAGTCCACAACTCTTCACGATAGTCCACTGTAGTCCACGGTAGTCCACAACTCTTCACGATAGTCCACGGTAGTCTATAACTCTTCACGATAGTCCATAGTAGTCCACGGTAGTCCACAACTCTTCACGATAGTCCACGGTAGTCCACAACTCTTCACGATAGTCCACGGTAGTCCACAACTCTTCACGATAGTCCATGGTAGTCCACGGTAGTCCAAAACTCTTCACGATAGTCCACATAGTCCACAATACTCCATGATAGTCTACGATAGTCAACGGTAGTCCTCGGTAGTCCACATAATCCACATAGTCCTCGGTAGTCCTTGGTAGTCCACACAATCCTCATAGTCCACGATAGTCCACACAATCCTCATAGTCCACATAGTCCACGGTAGTCCACGGTAGTCCTCGGTAGTCCACATAATCCACATAGTCCACTGTAGTCCACACAATCCTCATAGTCCACATAGTCCACGATAGTCGACGGTAGTCCTCGGTAGTCCACATAATCCACATAGTCCACGGTAGTCCACACAATCTTCATAGTCCATATAGTCCACGGTAGTCCTCGGTAGTCCACATAGTCCACGGTAGACCTCGGTAGTCCACATAATCAACATAGTCCACGATAGTCTTGGGTAGTCCTCGGTAGTCCACATAATCCACATAGTCCACGGTACTCCTCGGTAGTCCACACAATCCTCATAGTCCATGTGTCGTACCTGGCGTGCTAAACCCCGTACCTAGGGTGTCGCGGTAGTCCACAATGTCATACCTAGCGTGTTAAACCTCGTACCTAGGGTGTCGCAGTTGCGTCTCCATACCTAGAGTGTCGCAGTGATTTCTTCATACCCGGAGTGCCTTACTTGGCAAAACTGATCTGATATCTCCATACCCAGAGTTTCGTACCTGGCCAAACTGATCTGATGTCTCCATACCCGGAGTGCCGTACCCGGCCAAACTGATACTGATGTCTCCATACCTGGAGTGCCGTACCTGGACAAACTGATACTGATGTCTCCATACCTGGAGTGCCGTACCTGGCCAAACTGTTCTGATGTCTCCATACCCGGAGTGCCGTAACCGGCCAAACTGATACTGATGTCTCCATACCCGGAGTGCCATACCCGCAAAACTAATACTAATGCTGATGTATCTCCATACCCGGAGTGATGATGATGCAATGTCTCCATACCCGGAGTACTGATGATGTGTGTCTCCATACCCAGAGTGCTGATGATGTGTGTCTCCATACCCGGAGTGCTGATAATACAGTGGGCCTTCGACCCTGGGACGCATCCCGGAACTGCAACTGATGTGTGGGCCCTCGACCGTGAAACACATCCTAAAAGTAATGATGTAGTGGGTCTTCGACCCTGGACTGATTTTGATGTGGGCCTCGCCCCGGACTGATGTTGATGTGGGCCTCGCCCCTAGACTGATACCGATATGGGCCTCGCCCCCATGCTGATACTGATGTGGGCCTCGCCCCAAACTGATACTGATATGGGCCTCGCCCCCAGACTGACACTGATATGGGCCTCGCCCTTAGACTGATAGTGATGTGGGCCTCGCCCCCAGACTGATTACGATATGGGCCTCGCCCTCGGAGTGCCATACCCGGCAAGACTAATATTGATAATGATGTGGGCCTCGCCTCCAGAGTGCCATACCCGACAAGACTGATACTAGTGATGTGGGCCTCGCCCCCAGAGTGCCATACCTGGCAAGACTGATACTGATAATGTGTTAGTTCGTGATACTGATGTGGGCCTCGCCCCCAGACTGAAACTGATTCATTTCTAAAACTGATGACATTGTACTGTTGCTGTTTCTGATTGGCTGGCCTTTTGCCGCTTTCTCTTTTTCCCTTTTGAAACCTGTGAATAAAAACAAGACAAAGATTGCATGTATATGACGTGTATGCATGTATGCATGAACGCGTTTCCTATTCCGATGGGTTAGGTCTTCTTTGTGCTCTTCGGCGCCCTTTGTCTACAGATGTCTTCGGTTACCCCCTGGGTCTGCTTACAGTTTCTTCCTTTCAGTTCTCTTCTGGTGATTGCTCAGTTTCCTTTGGTCTCATGGCTCAAGTTCTTGTTATATCCCTTATTCGCGGGATGGTAGACTGGTCACCCCCAGTCTTGATTTAGCTTTTCGCTCTTCGCTGCTTGTAATAGGTCAAGGTGAACCACGTGATGTGGCATTCCATATCATTATATTATATCGCATGCTATGAAATAGTCCCAATAGCTACACATATTATCGTCCTCAAAGAATGACCAGTATTGAAACCAGAGAACCTTCAAAACATTCAATGCAACTCAAATCCAAGTCTTTAAATAAATGATCTAAGCCAGAATCAAAGTGTGTGTGCAAATGTTCCTTTGTGGATTCATCCCCAGGTAAGCCAACTCAATGATTTCATCTAAAAATTAGGATCGATGGGTCAAACCAACCTAGATGTCTCAATTATGCTTACAGTTGCTTTTCTGTGCTCAATGTGGTATGGTTTTCTTTTCTTTTTTGTCTCTCTCTTTTTTCTTTTCATTTTGAACTTCTTTTTTTTCATTCTTTCTCTTTTTTCAACACACCTACCCTTTAAGGTAGTATTTCTCCTCATGGTGGTCCTAATACTCGCCCATGGGTAGCTTCACGCTTATCAGTTTTGGCGGTTCAATTCTTTTCTTTAGAGACTTTTCTTTTATTTTCAACCATACCACACATCATAACACAAGAAAATCAGGATAGACATTTAGGCGAACGATCATTCACCAACCTACAATTTCTTCAACTAGTCACTTTGCTAACTACTCATGTTTTCACTGCTGAGAACCATAATCAAGTGCTTACGAGTCTAACATAGATCAACTACTCAAAGTATCAGATAAAAGCACGTCAAGGGTTTATCGTTTCTAAGGTTTCACCCTAAAGCAATCAATTTCATCATCGGAGTTATGTTTAACTATCAAGGACTAAAAACAAACAATTGTTTTCTTCTTTTTTCTTTCTTTTTTTTTTCTTTTTTTTTGAAAGCCTCCCCAATGGTCTTTCTATCATTGCCGTAAGGTTTTATGTCTCTCGATTTTCTCTTCCCCGATATCCATGTTTGTTAAACTCTTCTTGACAAGCCCCTCTTTTTCTAACCCAACAGATATCTATGATGGCTTTTAAGACACAGAGGGTTAACATGATGCATGTATGCATGAGACGCGTGCGATGTATGAGATATAAGCTCATAAGAATTTTACACTAGTTGGCCCATCAGCATTTTAGAAAATTTTGGCCCGATTACCATAAAGTACAAACTCGTCTTAGTTTAAATGGCTCAACAAGCCCATACCTCATGACAACAAGTCCAACTGAATCCAAATAACAATGGTCCAAAACATAAAGGACTAGTCTCTACTGATCCTACAACTATAGTTCATACGCGGATTTACAGGGGTATAGACAAAAGCTCCCATCGACGAAGGATTGCCCACAACTAGGTCTCCCCACTCAAGGGTTTGAGCGACCAAGTGAGCGTACCTTTTTGTATACCTTAAGGTATGTGCCAACGAGTTATGGTGTGTGACTGACTGTCAAATGGATTTCCCGTTGTAGATTCCCCAGAGGGGGGGGTAGAGGGAGACTTTCTTAAGTACCCTAACCCCTTAGGCTCTTATCGCTTGGTGACAGGAATAAACAACGAGTCATCCAAATTAATCCATCACGGTAGGATACTAGTACATGATTATCTAGGTGCCTTCACAGCTTTTCCTTATAGAAATGTAGTGAATGAAGAAAGACACCTAACCACTACCTAGCCTTAAAAGTGCCTTTGATTAAACCCCTTTCAACCTACGGTAGACACAATTAACTAAAGCAAAAATTACAATCATTACAAGACATTATTTCGGGGCCAATTCTCTATAAATCCCACGTGGAGTCGCCAGACTGTAGGGCACAGAACTTGACGACGCTGTTCTAGGCTCGTGGCCTAGTTGAGAGTACGGAGTATCCCGCGGGGGAACTAAACCGAAGAAATAACATGGAGTCGCCACCCAATGTGAACGGGACAAAGATTTAAGGCTGCACTCACCCATCGCAAGGGAAGACCTCAAACCGTTGGGTTCGGAATGGTTCCTTACTTATGTCACTTGTGATGATATGATTTGTGCAATAAACTAACCGAATCTACTCAACGTATATGCTCAAGAATAACTTAGATCTAATATGCATTCATAAAAGTAACTCCTAATCTAAGTTTGCATGCTTGGAAAGTAAGTCATTTAAATGGCAAACATACAATGTCACACAACGAGCATGTTGAACCATTAAACACAAATAGACAAATAACTATTTAAACATAATCATAAACTAAACAAAATATCATGCATAAAAATAACGTAATCATGCCTTGAAAATAAATAATAAATTAAACTGAATCATGCTTTAAATAATAAAGAAATAACCTAAGAACTATAGCATGCTCAAACACAAGTTTGGATGAAACGAAATATATGCCTCTTAAGTGGTACGTGGCGTTGTATCCCGAGTAAAAACCGCACTATCGTCCATTCAGATTCGGCTACAGAATTTACGTCCGGGTTTCCATCCTATATACCACAAAATGGAACACGTATTCCGCTCATCCAACAATCACATCATGTCTCAAACGACTCTCATGCGATAATATTTTTAATTAATTAAATAAAAATAAACGAAAGGTAATAAATAAAAGGTGCCCTCAGGTCTAACCTATTTTTTCGTCTCACGAAAGCGCGTTACATGGCCGTCGGAAGGGTTGATGTTTTCACTTCGTTTCGCTGCTGTTTTTCTTGTATTTTATGGTCACTATTTTCGGTAATTAGGGGACTGTTTTGCAAATTATTTGGTCTGATTTGGGGGCAGTTTTCGTCACTGTTTTGGGCAGTTTTTGGGCTATTTCTTAGTGCAGTTTTGGGGCTGTTTGGGGGCGTTTTCAAGGGTTAAATTTGTGGCAAACTGGGCAGTGGAGTTGGTGCAATTTACGGCAGGGAAGAGGCTAAAGGGATTTGCGACAGTGAGGTGTGTGTGAAGGGGACTTGCGGCAGTGTGTAAAGGCGTGGGGCTATGAGGCTTGATTAGGTGCGTGAATTTATGGAAGCTAGGTGGCGTGAATTTATGGAAGCTATGTGGCAGTGTTTGAAGGTGCCGGTGGCGTGGAGGCTAGGTTAAGTGCGTGAATTTTGTGGAAGCTATGTGGCATGAATTGAGGCAGGGCTGTGAGGGTTAGTTGTTAAGCTAGGCGTGAAAGTTAGCAGTGGTGTGTTGAAGCGGCAAGGTGTGGACGTAGGGCAGATGCGTGAGTGTGGTGAGAGTGCTTTGTACGTGTGGTGAGATTGGTCACTGCCGAGAGAGGAAAAAAAGCCAAAAGTGTTTAGGGTTCAATGTTTGTCTTTGTCGTGAGTTAGCTGGGGTTCGAAAAGTGAGGTTAAGGGTTTTTTTTATAGGCAAAGGGATGGATTATCCTTGTTGGAGAAAGAATAGGATTTGTGTATTAATTGGGAGATATTTTTAATTAAAATGTGATAAGGGAAATCTTTAATTAAGGGAAGTGATTTGATTTATTCTTTTTAGTTAAGGATATGATTTATTTAAATTGGTAGGTGATTTAATTAAATTAGGAATTTAATTTAATTTATTTAATTTGTATTTTATTTAATTTAGAATGTGATTTATTTAGTTTAGGAAAATGATTAAATTTAATTTAGGAAGGTGATTTAATTTAATTTAATTTAAGTTTAATTTAATTGATTTTAATTTAATTTGTGACATGTATTTTAATGTTTTAATTATTTTGGATTGGGTTTGGTGTGTGTTTTAAAACGGGGATTTGGGCTAAGGTTGTGCTTTGAAACGGAGGTCCAACAAGCGAGTCCGAAGCTAATCCAACGAGTTAAATCCATCCAAGTGTCAATTCCTTACCTTTTCCCTTCCAACGTCAGTTTCCCGCGGCTTTCGCAACTAAAGAGGTAGTGTCTCCATACGAGACTCATCATCGGGACTTACATGCAAAAATGCAGTGCCTACACCTAGCCTTAAAGGTTTGTACCTTTCCATATGCTCCCCTCTTCCTCTTATAGATCCACTTGAAACCTATGGGTTTCACCCCATCAGGTTGGTCTACAAGTTCCCAGACTGAGTTGGTGTATATGGACTCCATCTCTAGGTTCATGGCTTTGAGCCATTCCTATTTTTCAGAATCATCCATTGCACTACGATAGGTCAATGGATCATTTATACCATCGCTGTATGTGATAACTTGTGCCTCTCCAACTCCAAGGTAGCGATCAGATTATCGTACAACCCTCCCACTGCGTCTAGGTTGTAGATAATTCTGATAAACTTACATCTGACGCTCAGATGTCGAAGGTGCTATGTATTTGTCAACTATCATTGACGACGGTGTGCTGGTCGAACCAACAAGTAACTCCTCGAGTAACACTTTACTTCGAGGCTTGAACTCCCTGATATAGTCCTCCTCTAGAAATGTGAAACACTTTGTTATCTTTAGGACTATAGAAGAAACCACCCCTAGTCTCCATAGGATAGCCTACAAATAAACACACTTGAGAACATGGCTCCAACTGTGTAGTCTTATTCTTCAACACATGTGCTGGACACCCCCATATGCGGAAATGTCGTAAACTAGCTTTACGACCATTCCACAACTCTAAGGGAGTCTTAGATACCGACTTAGATGGAATTACATTAAGGATATGCATTGTAGTTTGTAACGCATATCCCCAGAACGAACTAGGTAGTGAGCTATAACTAAACATAGATATAATCATGTCTAGTAAGGTTCGATTTCTCCTTTCTGCAACACCATTTTACTGTGGTGTTCCAGGTTCTGTGAGCTGGGATACTATCCCATGTTCAACCAAGAATTCCTAGAAATCTTTGTCAATATATTCTCCTCCATGATCTGATCGTAGAGTCTTGATTGTTTTACCTAACTATTTCTCAACCTCAGCATGATACTCTTTGAACTTTTCAAAAGTATCTGACTGGTGCTGCATTAGGTAAACATACCTGTAGACACCTGTATTTTTGTATGAAGCCCAGTGATGAGCCTCGTATTGAGGCACTACCTTTTAAGTTGCGAAAGTCGCTAGAAACGGACGTCGGAAGGGAAAAATTTAAAAATAAATACATTAACGAATTTAACTTGCTAATTGGCCTCGGGTTCGCTCGATTAAATCTTTGTTTTAAAATATTAAGCCTCGGCCCAAAACCCTTGCACCCATCCAAAGCCCATTTCGCCTAAGCTCAATCCAAAAATAATTAAAAAATTTAAAACACATGTCACAAATTAAATTAAATTCAATTAAATTAAATCAAATCCAATTAAATTAAATAAATCCAATTAAATCTAATCAAATCCAATTAAAAAAAAAATCTCATTCCTAAATTAAATAAATCAATCACCAAATTAAAGATATTCCCCACCAAAATTACACAATATTATTTCCCTAAATAACTTAATTAAACACATATCTTATTTACTTGATTTGTTTCCTTTTGAAAATCCATGCACAACCCTAACCCTAGCCCACTCTTATATAAAGAAAACACAAAAACCCTAAGGTCCATTGGCTTTTCACACTCGACAACTCTCGGTTCCCTCTCTCCTTTCTCTCTCAACGACTTCATAAACCTGCCAAACCCTAAACACATTGACGAGAAAACCCTAATCCTCACAGCCACAAACAACACACAGCTTACACGTAAAAGCCTTAAGACACTCGGCAAACACTAGGCTACAGCTCACGCCATTCACAAAAAACAAACCCTGGACAACACTCGGCCCTCCCACTCAAACCCTCAACTATGTGAGCCAACAAACTACACACCACACGACAATAATAAACTATCACCAGACCACTCGTGAAATAACACCCCTCCATCGAATGAATAAACAACAAACAACCTTCCACACATGAGCCAACAAACTACACACCAAATATAGTCCAAAACAGTCCCCGAAACAACCCCAAAACAGCAACAAAATAATCCCTAAAACATTGAACAAATATACTCTAAATCAGTCCCCAAAAATCCCAAAATAGTCCCAAAAATAATCTCGAAACAGTGACCGAAAAACAACATCAAAATAGTCTGAAAACAGCGAAGAAAGACGGAGAAAACACCAGCGAAACAGTGAAGGAAAACACCAAACCAGAAAACCAGAAAATTTACGGAGCATTAACCTTTCCGACGACGTCCCAATGCACTCCCGAGAAGCAATTTAAAAGGTAAGACCTGAGGGCACCCTTTGTAATATTTTTATTTTGTCGTCTCAGACACGGCATGTTTGGTTGGACGTGGAATACGCAACCGGGCATGCGAAGTCCTACATTAAAAATGGCCAAACCATTGGTCACATCTCTTCACTATTCCGCATTTATTTTTAGTTATTTATTTTCCTTTAATATTTCCCACTTAGCTTACTATTATCGTTTCTGTTATTTATTGTTGTTTCATCACATGCATTATCATATTCCATGCATACATTAGGTTGATGATTGCGTGATATCTCTTACGATATATCAGATGGAAACCCAGACGTAAATTCCGTAGCCGAATCCGAATGGACGTTAGTGCGGTCTGTACTTGAGATACAATTCCACGTACCGCTTGAGAGACTTTCAAGCACGTGTTACATTTTGGTATTTAATTTTTTTCCACTATTTATTTTTGATGTGTTGTTTCTTTAGTCATGCATTGATAATTTAATGCGCATTGGCTAACTAGGGTGGATTAAAGGTCCTCTATTCGAGGGAAATGCCTAAAGGCTACCTTTACCACGATGTTTTGTCGCGTCTTTTATTATGTCATTTACCCTTTGCATATCATTTCTTTATTTACGCATGCATTGCATTCTAGTGCGCATTGGCTAACTAGGGTGGATTAAAGGTCCTCTATTCGAGGGAAATGCCTAAAGGCTACCTTTACCACGATGTTTTCCCGCGCCAGACGAAGTACACTCGATTGAATGTGAAATATGTTCAATCGGGCATACGAGGTCCTACATCATGTATTTGTTTATCCATGCATGTGTTTGTGTCATTTCAGATGCCATTTTGGTAATCTCGTTCGAATGTATTCCCGAACGCTACACGAACGTATGCATTCTGTCTCATTTTTGTTCGAACGTGTTTCAGAACTCTACTCGAATACGCATGCATTTTATTGTATCATGCATCCGGTCTTATCCCATTCGAACGTGTTTCTGAATGCTATACGAACGCGGACATTCTGTTTATCATTAAAATGCGTTATCAAACGCTATAGAACGTGGACATTCTATTTATCGTTCGAACGCGTTATCAAACGCTACTCGAATATGTGCATTATGTTTACCACTTGAACGTGTTTATGAACGCTACATGAACGCGCACACACTGGACAAATTCCTTCATCATGTTTTATGCATGTTTGTCTCCTTAGTCATTTCCTTCCCCATCATATGCTTAGTTAGCTCTCTTTAATATTTATGCTTTTACCGTTATTATTTAGCTCTCCGCATTCATTTATTTAATATGTTCATGGAATTGTGTGTTTGTCGTTATGTCGATTTACTTCTATGCATGCAAACTTAGATATAGGATATTCTTATGTATGTATGTTGCGTAGACTTGGTTATATTATTGCACAAATCGGTTCATTACCAGTGACATAAGTAAGGGACCATTCCGAACCCAACGGTTTGAGGTCTTCCCTTGCGAGGGGTGAGTGCGGCCTTAAATAATTTTCCAGTTCACGCTGGGTGGCGACTCCATTTTATTTCTCCGGTTTAGTCCCTCGCGAGCTACTTCGTACTCTCGACCGGGCCGTGAGCCCGGGACATCGTCGCCCACTTGTGTGTCCTACAATACCCATATCTAGAATAATTGTCAATGAATGTGACGAAGTATTCATAACCACCTCGGGCTCTTACATTCATCGGTCTGAAAACGTCCGAATGTATTAGCTCAAGTAGCTTAGTGGCTCTTATACCTTTTCCAGTAAAAGGTCTCTTTGTCATTTTCCTTCTAAACAGGATTCGCAAACTGGTAAAGTTCCAAGCTTTAACTGGTTTAAGGCTTCGTTCTTTTTCAATTTGTCTATCCGATCAAGGTTGATATGACCAAGTTTAAGATGCCACAAATATGTCTCATCGTGAGAAATCTTTTGCCGTTTAGTTTTAGGTTTCTCAACCTTAAACATTTCAGTGTTGAGCAGTGGGTTATATGTTAACAATCTTAAAAATATAAGTTATCTCCTAATTTCTTTTAGATATAAGTAATCCATTTTGAAATAATAACTATTATTATTAGATAAAATGGAAACCATCATGCAATAGTTTTGAATTAGAAATCAAATTTCTGTGAGAAAAATATGAATAAACAACACTTTGTTTAAATTCAAATAACTTTTATTTGAAAATTGAAAACTGACAGCTCCCACTGTTTTACTGAAACATCATCATTTGTCCCAACTATTATAGTAAATTCACCTTTAATAAGGTGTTTACTTATATCAAGTATTTGTACCATTAGCGTTAGCATTCCCAGTTCCTTTCTTCTTCATCTTTGCAAATTTTGATGACTTGACAACATTTGCCTCAGTACTAAACTTACGAGGATCCACAAGCATGGACTCGTATAGATGAGCTCATTAAGTAGTTGGGTCAATGTAAAAGTCAACTTGTTCATAACATTTGCTTCTAAAATACAGGAAACTCTTCAGAAGAGTTTCCATTATCATGGTCATCTGGCTACACTCGTCAATACGAGCTCCATGGGTTTCAGCAGTGTTGAGATAGGTCATCATCCTCAAGATGTGCTCTCGGACTGATGTCCCATCCTTTATCTTAGCAGTCATCGCTGAGACCATGGCCTCATGACGTTGACACTCCGAAAGTTGCCCGAACATGCCCTGCAATGACTCCATCATCTGAGATGCTGAAGCCACAAGTTCATGCTTTGCAGAAAGAACCTCACACATCCCTGCTAGCAAGTAGCAGTGGGTTTTCTCATTAGTTGCGACCTATTTCTGATAGGCATCACGCACAGCTTGGCCAGCATTTCTGGCTGACTCGGGAGGACACTCCTCCATTAGGATAAACTTTAGGTCTTCGCAGACCAAGATAACGTTCTTGTTACTTTTCCACTTAACGTAATTTTCTCTCGTTAAACTTGAGAGTATGGAAATAATCGGAGAAACCATGCCCAAAAAATAAAACAAACATGCATTTAACATTCATTCATCGCATATTAAAATCATCAAATAATTTTGGCATTAAATTAAACATGATGCATGAACCATGAATAACGAATAAGAAACCTAAGAGAATTACTATGCCACGGAAATCTATCATCCCAGAAGTAAGTTTCGTCGTAGGGTAGGTCAAGTACTTGCATGATAGATCGAGACAATCTCAGTTGATTAATATATACGGGAATAACTCTTATTCCTAAATTAACGAACTACCGTTTGATTTGATCAAGGAATTTTATTAACAGTTAATTATTCATTTGTGAGTGTGTTGTGATATTTTATATCGTACTGCTAGTGTACGGTGTTAAGTTTTAGTATAAACGAGTTTAGAGTGTCGAACCCACAAGGATTGCGTTAACTCGCACTGAATACTACAATTGATAATCCTAACTTTATTTAGAAAATAAATAATAAAGATTTAAATAAATAAATGTAAAAATAATTATATAGGAGGGACTAATACGATAGAGATTCTAGATCCTGATTTCACCTAGATGTCGCCTATGTATTTGTCATGCTAATTAATCCTTGTTCAGTTATATTGTTTATAAGTCAAGATTCCGAAAATATCCACTTCATCTCTCGAGTATCAGTGAAAATATCATCAACTATAGACTTCGATATCTCTATAAAAATCTAGTAGTTAACAACTCGTTACGCTTTGTGATTCTATGTTAACGACTTCAAAGGAACTTATATATTCTCTCGAACTCTATAAAATTCCTAGGTTATATTCTCTAGATCTATTCAAAATCCCCTCTCTCGAGTGATAGATTCTAAACATATCATCATATTTTTGGCTAGCAAACACAAAGCATTAAACTCAAAAGAATACAAATAAACTTCATAACAAAATCGACAATCAATATAAAGGTTCAAGCATCAGTTATATCATTCTCCAGAATTCAGGAGTTTAGTTCATGACTAAGGATAAAAAGACTAAAAACATTTCATGAATCTAATGGAAATCATTAGAGTTCTAAGAAAGAAATAAGAAGATAAAACCTGAATTGAATCTCTTCCTCTTCGAACGTCACCGCATTCGTCTCCTCCAGTCGCTCTTCAATCCTCCTTCTTGGATCTCTATAAAAATAAGTATTTTTGTGTTTTATGATGTGTATTAGCCTCTTTCTTAAGTTTTGGACGAACTAATCTATTTATAATAAAGCCTTGAGGTCATTGGGCATGTAAAAACCCTAAAAATTATGTTTTTTGTGTGCACGGGGTGCTAGAAAATTGGTGCTGCGGCGCCAAACTCCCGCCTCTTTGTATGAGGGTCTCCAGAAAGTGCGCGTCGCGACGCGTGGCAGATTTGGCTGAATGTTTGCTTTCCACATTTTTGTTCTTCCCGCGTGCTTCTGATGCGTCCGTATGGTCCCAAAACACATATAAATGTCCCAAGATCCATGTATTAATGCTTCCTACAAATACAACATAAAAGAACTATAAATATATTAAATGATATGGAAATAAATAAAATAATAAGTTAAGAGTACATGAATAAGTGGGTATAAACCACACTTATCAAACACCCTAAAACTTAAGGTTTTGCTAGTCCCGAGCAAAAGACAAAATAAAATTAAATAAATAAATCAAACAATAAGTAACAAAATTAACTAAGCAACTTTTTTAGGGATCACGATTGCATTTAGCGTATGCAACAAGCCTTTAAACCCCTAGGCGGCCTTAGTGGACGAGTTATAGTCTCGTGAGGGTTTGCAGCGACGATACCCACAAACGTCATTCACACATAATCATGCAAAAATTTGAAAATAATTAAAATAATCCTGATAGTTATGCATATTGTTGTCCTCAAAGAATGCTTATCAATGAAATCAGAGAACCTTTAAAGTACTTAACTACGACTTAAATCCAAGTTCTTGAAGAAATTATATAAGCCAGACTCACAGTGTGTAAAGGTGCATTTACAACTCGACTCATAAGTAAGCCAACTCAATGATTTCATCTCGAAAATTGAGATCTGATGGGTCAAACCAATCTAGATATCTCAAATTAACTCTGTAATTGCCATTTCTTTACTCCGTATGGTATGATTTTATTTTCTTCTTTCTTTATTTTTTCTTTTTTTCATTTTTTTTCAAACACACCTACCTTTTAAGGTATCATTTCTCCTAATGGTGGTCCTAACACTCGCCCATGGGTAGCTTCACACTTATCGGTTATAGGTGGTTTCTTTTTTTCTTATCATACCATACATCATAATATTAGCATATTGAGATATATATATCTAAGCAAACGATCATTCATCGATAAACAATTTCGTCAATTAGTCACTTTGCCAACTACCTAGGTTCTTACTGCCAAAAACCTATTGTTAAGTGCTCACGAGTCTAACCTAGATCATCTACTCAAGGCATCAGATAAAAATCAATTAGGACTTATCGTTTCTAAAATTTCATCTATATTAAACAAATTCATCATTAGACTTATGTTTTACTTTCAAATACATAAAAATATTTTTTTAACTAAAAATAACAGGAATTATCACTACATACACACACCCCCAAACTTAAATTTTGCATTATCCTTAATGTAAGATAAATATATAGTAACAAGAGTGAGGAACAACACTACCGTGCGTGGAGTTGATCAGGCTCCTGCTGGTAAGAATTTGGTTGCGTGGGCTTTGTGTGACTCGTGTTACCTGCATAAATAGAATTCAAAAAGAATAAATAAATAAATAGCACACAATAAAATAAAATTAAAAATAAAGAAAATAATAATAAAATAAATGCAAGGGTTGCCTCCCCGCTAGCGCTAAGATTAACGTCTTCAGCCAGACGCAACTACCCAAATGGTGGTCATGGTAGCATCTTCTTTTGTATCCACTAGCTGCTTTGACATGAAAATGATAGCTTGGCGGATGTGGCAGTTTATCTAAATATCACTTACTACTGCATGGTCATGGAAGACGTAATCTGCACAATCTGTGTTTCTAAGGACTTCATTGTTGCCCCGATATTTTCCATGTGTGTCTCAATATTGTTCAGCCTTGCTTCATTCTTCTCAAACCTCGTTGAAGTATTAGCAACAAACGTGCACATGAAATCTTCTAAGGAAGATTTTTGCTCAGCTTTTTGATAGTCAAAGCCTGAAGAAGGTTGCAAGGTATTCTCTGTATTAGCATATGACAGGTTTTGATGATAGCGATTAGGCACAGGATTGCCTGTACAACAGTTGAAGTTCCGATTGTTCACATATTGGACTTGCTCAAAGTTTGGTTCTCCTTCCAATAACCGCATATTTATAGCTTCCGCTGATTCAATAAATGGTTGTACTCGTTGATTTTTCAGGGCTGCTACTTGAGTAGATAAGGTGGAAATATGAGTTGTAAGTGCCACAAGGGGCTCCACTTCATATATTCCAGCCACTTTGGTCACCATAGCGCGTTTACTTGGCCATTGAAAATGGTTAATGGCCATTTCTTCTAACAGATTGTAGGCGTCCTCAGCTGATTTCTTGAATAAAGTTCCTCCAGCTGCTGCATCAACCACAGTCCTATTTGAACCATTCAACCCATTATAGAACAACTGAATCTGCACCCAATCTGCATAATCATGTTGTGGGCATCTTCGTAGTAGATCCTTAAAGCGCTCTCATGCTTCATATAGAGTCTCAGTCTCCAACTGCTTAAATATACTAATTTATGCCCTCAGTTGTGCTGATTTAGCTGGTGGAAAGAACCTCTCAAGAAATTTTATGGCCATATCCTGCCATGTCATGATACTCCCCGTCTGTATTGGTTGAAGCCAATCTCACGCTTTATCTCGTAAAGAGAATGAGAATAAGCGTACCCTGATAGCCTATTTACTCACGCCATTTATCTTTATGGTATCTGCGATCTCCAGGAACATCCTTAAGTGCAAGTTGAGATCCTCTACAGCTGAACCCCTAAAATGATTTCTTTGTACCATGTTGATCAATGCAGGTTTTAACTCAAAATTATTGGCGTTGATTGGTTGATGGGCAATCCCCGAATAGATATCATCAATGATCGGCTTGAAGTGATCTCTGATTGCCACCTGACGTGGGTTGATTTCTCTGTTTTTAGCTGCCATTGCTTCTTGTTCAATTTTCCATTCTTTCCTTAGTCTCCCCACTGTTCTTTCTATTTCAGGATCAAACAGAAGTGAGTCGAGACTTGTGGATTTCCGCATTCACTGAAGCACCAAAGGAAAAAAAATCAATAAACAAAATAAAAAAAATAAATACAAAACAAAAATAAACTAAAAATAAAAATAAAAATCTAAATTAAAGCTAAAATTACTTGGAAGTAGTAATAATATTAATTAAACAAACAATCCCCGGCAACGGCGCCAAAAACTTGTTGTGATATTTTTTATCGTACCGCAAGTGTACGGTTTTAAGTTTTAGTATACTTGAGTTTAGAGTGTCGAACTCACATGGATTGCGTTAACTCGCACTAAATACTACAATTGATAATCCTAACTTTATTTAGATAACAAATAATAAAATTTTAAATAAATAAATATAAAAATAATTATATATGAGAGACTAATACGATAGAGATTCTAGATCCTGATTTCACCTAGCTGTCGCCTATGTATTTTTCATGCTAATTAATCCTTGTTCAGTTATATTATGTATAAGTCAAGATTCCGAAAATATCCACTCCCTCTCTTGAGTATCAGTGAAAATATCATCAACTATAGACTTCGATATCTCTATAAAAATCTAGTAGTTAACTACTCGTTACGCTTTGTGATTCTATGTTAACGACTTCAAAGGAACTTATATATTCTCTCAAACTCTATAAAATTCTTAGGTTATATTCTCTATATCTATTCAAAATCTTCTCTCACGAGTGATAGATTTTAAACATATATCATCATATTTGTGGCCAGCAAACACAAAGCATTAAACCGAATTGAAATAAACTTAATAAAACTTCATAACAAAATCAACAATCAATATAAAGGTTCAAGCATCAGTTACATCATTCTCAAGAATTAAGAGTTTAGTTCATGACTAAGGATAAAAATAATAAAAACATGTCATGAATTTAATGGAAATCATTAGAGTTCTAATAAAGAAACAAGAAGATAAAACCCGAATTGAATCTCTTCCTCTTCGGACATCACCGCATTCGTCTTCTCTTGTCGCTCTTCAATCCTCCTACTTGGATCTCTCTAAATATAAGTGTTTTTGTGTTTTGTACTGCATATTAGCCTCCTCTTTAGGTTTTAGATGAACTAATCTATTTATAATAAAGCCTTGGAGTCATTGGGCATGTAAAAACCCTAAAAATCATGTTTTTGGTGCGCACGGGGCGCCACAGTGCCAAACTCCTGGCTTTTTGTATGAGGGTCTCCAGCGAGTGCGCGTTGCAACGTACTGCAATGGCGTGTCGTGACGCGTGGCAAATTTGGCTGAATGTTTGCTTTCCGCGTTTCTGCTCTTCCCGATGCGTCCGTATGGTCCCAAAACACGTATAAATGTCCCAAGATCCATGTATTAATGCTTCCTAAAAATACAACCTAAAAGAATAATAAAAAACATTAAATGATATGGAAACTAACAAAATAATAAGTTAAGAGTACATGAATAAGTGGGTATAAACCACACTTATCAGAGTGTGACCCGCTGTTTCGGGATCCTTGGACTTAACAAGTGAAGTGCCGCCGTAGGTTAGGTCAGTTCACAAGATTCATCTAGAATCCCTATCCTTTCGGAATCCAAACCTGATGTTGACCCAAAATGGACACCATCCGTAGGGGGCGAAAGCAAAGCCATCTCGAGGCACCTTTTGAATCTCACGTTTTCGGACTCACTATTCAAAGTTAAGGAATCTATTTATAAAATATCTAATATTTTATTTTAACTAGTGTGGATAAATATATGGCGGCTAAATCATAACTCTTATTTACACTAGTACATTATTAGTGACCTAACCAATTTTAACTCTTAAAATTTGTATCACTAACTTCCATTAGTCTCTACTAATAGTATTACTGAATTAAACTAATTTAATTAGAGAGGTATTAGTGGCCTATTATATTTTAAAATTTAAAATACTAGAACACTAATTGGTTTAAAATTTTAGAATCCTAAAAAGGTCAAGATTTATATTAAACTATTTAATTAATCTTAGTGCGTTATAAAATCCAATGGTACGTGGAATTATATCCCGAGTGCAGACCACATTACCGTCCATTCGAATTCGGCTATGGAATTTATGTCCGGGTTTCCATCCTATATACCAATGGAATTTATTATTTACTAATTAAGCCCAATATATTAGAATTCAAATTTAAACCTTAAAACCAATTAATCCAATTAATTTCTTTTCCATGCATATCATATTCTAATTTAAACATTTTAAATCACATAAAATCATATTTCATGTCTATAATGATAATGCATCTAAAGCATGTTATGGCATGTGAAATGCAAGAGTAGGCACCCTAAGCTATATGACATGTTATTCAAACAATTTGAATTAAACATATATATAACAAAAAAAATATTTTGCATTGACCGGCTCTTAGTTTTCCCTATAATAATCTAATTAGTACAAAAATTACCCAAGGCATCCCTTGGTCTTCAAATCACGCTCCAATGTGGTGTTGGCTCCTTTTGCGACTTTGGTGCTCCAAATTAAAACAATTGAAATTTTACATTGGAAAATAAAATTACAACAATTGTAAACAATGACCTTATGGCCTTACATCCCAAAAACAAAACCAATATGAAAATAAGAGTCGGAAAAATTTACAACCAATGTAAAATCCATTCATCACATGAAAACAATAACCATTCATCATATGAATATTATTTTGTGCATACTCATCTAAACATGCAAATCAATATTTATAACTCATTAAACATATTAAAAACATTAACTTTAAATGAAAAAGAGAAAGGTTAAGAACACTTTTCAACCTTGCTTTCGATGCCAATTGTAGGAAACGCTTTCCTTGCGCAGTGGAAATGTCTTAGGCACCCGGATCGGATTTGAAAAAATTTTCTGCCCTTCCCTTTAAGTTTCCGAATATGACTAGCAGTACCACTGAAATTTTGCTATTATTTTGTACAAAATTTCATCCCTGAAACAGTCCCCGAACAGCCCCGAACAGCAGTGTAAAAATCGGATTGTTTTGGACACAAAATGCGCCCAAACCACAACCAAAACAGTCCACTATTTCCGTGAACTGCAGTGACATTTTCAGGTCTGATTTTTCAAAGAAAAACAGTCCCAACACAATCCCAAAAGTCCCTTATGTGTTTCCCAAAAATTCCGAATTTATATGAGATCAAACCGAGCCCTGAGACACCCAAACTAGTGCTCGACAGTAGGCAGAAATTCACCCCACTGTTGTGAGTCTAAGGAGAAGAAAATGAGATGAATAAATATTAGTTCAACACCACAAAGTCTTCCGAGCTAAGTCTCACAACCAACGGAAAGTAGGGTGGGCTATTCTCACAAGATAAATCCTTAAACTATTTAGAGATTAATGTCACACAAGATTTTTATTTATTTTTATTCTTGTTCTTCATTTTTTTTTCTCAACACTTGAGAGAGTTTGAAGAAGAAGAAGGTGGTGGCTAGGGTTCTAAAAAAATATATTAGCCAAAAAGAAAATCCAATTTTCTTTTTATACTTAGGGTTATTAATTTTCAAAATTAACAAACCATTCCCCTCCCCTCCCCTCCAAATGCATGTTTCGGCCAAGACATGGATTTTTTTTTATTAATTTTGTAACATCTAACTCAATTATCATAATGGAAAAGATGTTACAAAAAACAAAAGGTTAATGCCTTTAAAATTTGTAACTTCCAAATTAAAACCAAAAGTTATGCAACCTAGAATAACTCACCAAGGGTTTTCCAAATTTAATGCAAGAGTTTTACAACCTAGCATAACTCATCAAGGGTTTTCCAAACCCAAGATTTGGAAATTCCAAATTTGGCCTTATTAAATTATATCATATATAATTTAATATTATGCATTCAATAATTATAATATAATTATTAAAACCATATATTAACTTTTAATATATAGTTTCAAGTGTGACAAAATATTATTAATCATATTAATAATATTTATACATATGTGAGTATATAATTGCACTATCCAATTATACTAAATCCGCTAAAGTATGTTGAGCTAGCACGTGGACCAAATGGACCTACTGTTCCGAGCTCCAATAATCTCGAAATATTAATTAAGCTCTTAATGAATATTCCGAATTATTAACTCCGGGTTATTTCGCTAAAAATTCGAAGCTACATATAGATTAACCCGTCATGAGTCTCTCGTAATTAGAGCAGGGTCATAATTTCTGTTATACCCCTCTAATTATTTTTACCTTAAGTACCATTGATTCTCTAATGAACGATTTATTCATAACCATTATGAATTTTAATCTTTCTATTCGTAATAGAAAAACTTGAGCGCTCTAACCATTCAAGTACCGAATCAACCCTTAAGAAAGATATTCATCTACTTCTCGCTAGAAGGAGTGAACTCCATGTGTATGTAAAACGTCCCCAGCTAGACACCAGACCATGTCCCCAAAGTACGTAGCTATTGGTCGGGACCGCTACACCAACACCTCACCTTTGTAAATCGAAGGACATAGCCTGCCATGCAGGAGTTCGTAGTACACTCAGGATTAAGATCAATTCATATATGATCATCTAGTATATCGAAATGATTTTCTTTGTTTAACGGATATTATAAGAAATTTATTTCCATCTGGGTCCAGTCCTATATGATCACATCATACAAGGTGCATCCATTCTCATGTCTCTACATGGAAGATCCCGGATTAAGGTCTCCATACAAATATAAAACAGACTGCAGCTATAGATAAAGCACATACAAAGTACCCGTTTTGTTTGCTCTCTATGGACTATTTAAGATTACTAACTTCAGACTTAAATCCTCTTGTGTATGACACTCATACACTAAGTCTGAAGGCACATAAGTAATCTAGGGTATTCTAGATAATTATAATATGCGAAAATTAAACAAACACTTTGGTAAATGAATAATGCATCATTTTATTTCAAAACATATCAAATCATTTACATTACATATAGCTCTAGGGCATACATCACAACATTACGGTTCTCTTAGGTCGACTCGAATCCAGATCACGTAAAGTCCGATAAGCACTCAACACCTATTCAGATTGAGTTCGCTTCATAGCAGCCAGCATCTTGGCGAAGTATCATTGTTTAGGCAGACGTTGACCTATATCGAAGAAAGCCATGCATAGAGCAACTTTACCACCGCTCAGTCTGCTTGCCCGGTCTCCCTCATGAGGAACGTCTAAACTAACTTCCTCACGAATGTCGAATCTCTCCCTGAGTTGATCCAGTTCAGCACTAGTTATGGTGGAGGCTCTGTCCATGTTCAAATTGATGAAGTCAAAGGGGGGAGGCGTTGGCTTAGGGCGGGCTATCCTTCTTAAGAACAATCAGTTTTCTTCCTCTGAGGGGATTGGAGTGGTTTCAAGGTCACAAGGTCTTGTTGATCCCGAGCTTTCCTTGAAAATCGGCTCGGTTGGATGTGAGGCAGGTGCTTCAAGAGGTAGTACATTAAGGGAAGTTGTAGAAGAGGCGTTGGATTCTGACATTCCTAAATAGAGATGACTCGAGGAGTGAGGTTAGTAAAGTTACATTAGCCTTTTCCTACAAGTTATGTGGGTCAATTCTTACTATTAGTTGGGCATGTTATCTTCTTAGGGTTTATTATGTCATTTTTACCAAGTGGTTAACCCTAAAAAGCTTTAAACATCATAATATTATAGAACAGTAAGTTTGCAAACAAGAGCACAACGAAGCACAGAAAACTGACTATACCCATCAACGTGAGTCTAATCCCATCACAAATCCCAGAAATGCATACATTCAACAGTAAAACACACAAATCCATAAACACACATCCATACAGAAGAACTATAAGCCCATAATTACATACATATAGTAACAACAGAATCCCAAAATCTCAATTAACCCACAAAAAACCCAAGAGAATGTTATCAATCGAAGCATATGTTCATCATGTTCACCACACATCAGTTGTAAATATGAAGCATGCTCAGAACCCAAAAGTAAATAGGGAGGTCGAGGAGCATTTACTTCTGTAATGAAGGTTGAAAATGAAGCTGATGATCGAAAAAGGTTGTTGAGGGACCTCGAAGTTGCAGATGAAGCTTGAAGTTTGAGAGATTGTTTAGAGAAGGTGAAGTTGTAAAGTTCTAAAATGAACAGAAGTGGTCTTTAAATATGTTACTTAGGTTTATCTTGGTCGTTGGTTTGGAATGAGAGTGAAGGATGGGTGACATGTGTCGGATCGATCGCTACTGTTGAACTCAAATTAAAGGATCGTAAGAGCCACATGCTCAGTCAATCTCAGATGTCCAAGTTTTGGCGGGCAAGTCATAGATGGGTGACACTTGGCACATTGGGTAAATGAAACGAAAAGAGATTTTGTGGATGTGATGAGTATTTATGGAGGATCGTCATATACTCTGCATATTCCTATAGACGTTTCAGAACCCTTGGAATTCCTTTTCAAATAGCGGTGAAAGAAAGGCAATCGTCACAAAATGGCATTTTTGGAAGTATGTAAAATAGCTTGTCATGAGGAAGATTAGCCTAGGAAGAGCTGAGGTGATATAGCATTCTTAAGTGATGACGATCTGAATACATTGGGTTGGCCTTTAGCTACGTACACCACCATCTTTTGTAAAGTTCCAGGTATAAACTCGCAAACTCGTTGATATTGAATATTATGGGACAAAAGGTTTAAGTATAGAGGAGGAGTAAGATGGAGATTATACTTAACCAAAGTGGATGCCAAATGACCAATAGCGCAGAAGAAGATAGGTTTGACAGAGAGACCTGATCTAGTAGTACAGAGGAGTTCTACTGAGAATATGAGCATCGTAAAGGATGAAGCAGGTTTGGATACCGATACGACCACTTGAAGATAGAGATTTGAGGTCGTTTTGAAGTTTGTAAGACCCGACCCGATGAGGTCCTTATATGTGCAAACCGATCTGGTTAAAATTTGGGCAAAGCTTTGACAAGTATCATCTGCCTCTGTATACTGACTCGGAATGAATTTGGGATCACATGCCGATCACTACTAAGATCATGTGACGTATGCCCTAAGTGAGAATGTGTGCTTCTAGAAGACTAATGATGACTATGGAAAAACAGCGGTTCTCATTGGAAATAGGCCCTGCCTGCCGACATAAGCCGGTGCAATGGTAGAATAGTGGCAAAACATAGTCGTCATGGGCCGGCGTAGTAGTAGAGGAATATGATAATTTGATTGGCCAGTTTAATGGTGATTGAGGAGAGTTATGGCTGCAATGATAAGTACGTGACATGGGATGATGTCAGAGGTGGTGGAATAGTGAATTTAGAAGCCTATATAAAGGGGTTGAAGTCTCAGATTCAATGGTTAGCGATTTTTGTATTTCCCTACTTGAGAAAGACTGAGAGCTAAAGAACTAGAGATAGAGAGATAAAATTGGTCAGCTACCCGGCCATTTGAGAGAATTGTACTGGGCTTGTATAAGACATGAGGTGTTTAATCACTTTGTGGGTTCATTTCCCCATTTATAGCTCAGGTCGGCCTTGATCCCGAGAAGTGATAAAATATCACTCTTTCTCTTATGGATGTAGGTAGGAGTCACTCTCCGTCAAACCACATAAACTATGTGATTTTCTGTCTGTTTACTAAGTTTGTTTTGGTTCCATACTAACCAAACAAATTCAATATTGAGGGAGGTTTGTTTGAGGTGTTAATTTCTCATATTGCCCTTGGAACGAAAAACAGTCATCAACAATCAGCATATGCTAATTTTTTAGGAGACAATTATATGAAGGACTTCAAACCTCAAAGTAGGTTAGTTCTGAAGGAGTTTCTTTCTGATCTGATCAAATCATATCACAACTGGTGGTTACTTATAAAGAACGACTAGAGTAAAACAAAAAGACCACGCCTCAATTTCATGAATTTACCACAGTATTGTCACATTAAGACGATTGACAACCAATTCATTTAATTAGAATCAAAGAAACACAAGTTTCTATATCCGATGACAAATTTGATGTTCTAATTTCATTTAATAAAGTAATAAATGATCTTGATAATAGTTTATAAGTGTACCTTTGTAGGGTATAAATTTTTTGCTTTCAACCTTCATATATAGGAGTGTGTATTAATCAGTTTTAACCGATTAACTGAACAGTTCCGACCAATTTTTTTATAATGATTCGGTTATTGTGATTAAATCCTGATTAAATCATTTTTTTCGGTTAAGATTTTTAATTTTTTTTGGTTTTTTGGTCCGGTTATGGTTATTAGATTTGTATAACTGAACCGACCAATTAACCGAATACAAATCATAATTTAACTTTATATATATTTTTAATTAAAACGAAACTAAAAATTTTACCTTCTGCCTCTACAGAGTGTAGTTGTAGACTATTTTTGATGAATTTAAATTTGTCTTCTGTTGTTAAACACATATATATTTGTTTTTGTGATGAATTTAAATTTATATTAATGTGTTAATGTGGATTGTTATTTGTGGAGATTCTAGACTGGTTAATGACCAAATTAACCAAAACCGATCGAAAAATAATGGTTAAGTTGGTTAATGGTTATGTGTCATCATATGGTTAAACATTTACTTAACCAAATAATTTCGGTTTGGTTAAAAAATCAAGGATTAACCAACCGAACAGACCGATGCACACCCCTATTCATATATGAATCAATCTAGTAGCATCATAAAGATGCTTTAGTCGATATGACCTTTCAGAAAAATCATTTTGATGTCCATTTATCATATTTCGTAATCAAAACTTGCAAAGAAGGAGAATGATAAGAATATAGGAATGGATTTAAGCATTGGGCCTATATATAGTACCCAAAGGGTATTTGATATTATTGGTTCAAACATGTAATTTGTATCATTAAACATGCAACTTAAACTATTAAACATGCAAACTCTGTCAACAAACATGAAACTTTTTAAAACATGAAATTAGTTGCATGTTTATTGAAAGAGTTTGCATGTTTAAAGATTTAAGTTGTTGGGGTTTTATAAGGAATTTCGGGTTGGCGCTAGGGGTGAACACCGGTTCCGGGTCTACCCGGAACCGGTTGGAACCGGAACGAAAATCCGGGTTTGGAACCAGAACCTGTTGTAACCGGTCCGGTTCCGGTTCCAAATAGATGTAACCGATTTTTAACCGGTCCGGTTCCGGTTCCACAATAATCGGAACCGAAATCGGACCATGGAACCGATTTTCAAAGGTTTTATTGTCTATTCTCTAAATTCTCTCTCATGATGTCTGATCCTTTTTTGCATATAAATTATATTTTCACAGTTTCTTTAGCTCTTCAAAACATGATTTAAAGTGAAAGGAAATTGGGGTTTAGGTATATTTTGCCCAAACTAATAACACAGAGAAAGTCTAGGAAGAAACCTAAACCCCACTGGCAATATAAAACAGGGGCTGCATCGTTATTCCTACTGTGTTGGTGTTTAATTTAAGTTGTGATGCTTATATATATTTTTGGGGAAAATGAAATATTCTCCATCAAAACTGAAAAATGTTTCCGGCTACTTTATGCATGCTAGATAAAACAGCTGAACTTTTTATAATTCATCATATGTTTTTCTGGCAGTGTTTCCAATTTGTGTTGTTCATTATGCTTCTCATTTGTGTTGATTGTTTCAAGTTTTCAACTGTGCTAAACCCCTATGCTGATTCCATCTATTCTGGATAATTTCTTACTTTAATGTTGTTGTCTAGCAGCAACAGCCGACGTTGTGCACACCTGAACAACTATAACGTAATATCTCTTACAGTATCCGGTGGAAGATTTAGTTCTGAGGTTGAGATACAATTGAGTTCTTGCATTTTTAAAGTTTAAAAACTAAACCCCACTAGCAATATTAGACTTTAAAAACCAACATTTTAAAAGTTTGACAATGTTATATAAATAGGGTAATTCGGAACCGGACCGGAACCGAATTGGAACCGAATAATATGATACCCTATTTAATTGGGTAGGTTCCGGTTCCACTTAGTTAGGAACCGATTTTTCCGGGTAGGTTCCGGTTCCATGCGGAACTGGAACTGAAACCGATTTTGCTCACCCCTAGTTGGCGCAGCGGAACGCGGAAAAACGATTTTTAAATTTTTTCTTGTATTAATAAAATAAACATATTTATTTAATTAACCAATAATTAAAATCTCAAACTTTAACCCAAGAAATCATATTTCTTATAATTACCAAATTACCCTAAAGTTTTGCAAATTAATTATCTTGGTCATTAAAATGTCAAATACATATTTAATTGATTCCAAATCAATCCCAAAATAATTTATACATGTCAAATACATGAAATTAAAATTTGCAACTCAAATCCAGAAAATTTTTTCAAATTTCCGAAATTGCCCAGATTTTTCCAGAATTACAGAAACTACCCAGATTGTTTATTTATTGCAATTTGGCCCAATTTGTTCAAAACACATCAAGATCAAATCCAATCAATCCCAAATTTGACATACATCAAATATATATCAAATTATATCATACATATGAAAAGCCCCAAAATTTGATTAGGTTAAGAACCTTAATTTCATAAATTACTCAAATTTCACAATTTACATTAAATTGACAAAATTCAACACTTTAATCTTTCAATTGCCACACCAATTAAGTTTCACCATCATGAAATTAATCAAGAACAATTCTAGGTTAATTATGAATGGCTAATCAACTCTAGAATGATAACTTTAATTTCTAATTAATCTATTAAGCTTAATTACACTAATAAGCTTATATAAATTAATCATACATCCTTAATACCTTCAAACAAATTTCCAACACAATAATTCACATAATTAAACATTAGAGAAAATTCTAAACTACACATGTTGAAGTATAGAATCATAGAAATAATTTCTAAGTTGAAGATTGTTGAAAAAACTTACAAAAACTCCAAGCTTTTTAAGCTTTTTCTTCAAAGGTTCTTCACTTTTCTCTCAATTTAACTTAGTGAAAATATTTGAAACTTGTGTGACCAACAAAAAATGAAACCAAACAATTTGATATACCATTTTTCATTTTGGCAGATTATTTGCTTCCAAAATTAAATAACAATTATTTATTTTTGTTCAATATTAATTGGTCCACATTTTTAGAAAATTAAAGATAACATTTACCTTTAATATGGTGAACTAAAATGTGTGTCAATGATATCAAGCCAAATAAAAGCTAAATCATTACATAAGATATTTATTTATTAAATTAACTTAATTATTTAACATTTAAATAATTAAATACAAATATCCTAATATATGTATTATATTTACTTTAAATATTGAAATAAATATATATAAATGATATATCTCAAATATCACAATTTGATATTTTAATAATGTGTATTTAATAAAATCAAGTATTAAATACAAATACACATTAATTCGGAAATGACAGTTAGGTCCCGATTGCATGTATTTTTCGTTTAACCCTTAAACGAGTTATAAATAATCAATATTATTTATAACAGTTGCCCTAGTGCTCTACTAGTATATTTCATTAGTGAGACTCTAGATTCAGGCATATCCGTCACGAAATCAAATTTCGTGTCCATAATTCACCTACCCGTAAATTATGATGAACACAGATAAACTCTATGCATCATACAAGTCGAGGTCACTGCATACGTATAATCCCTCCGTCACAGGTATCCAGATTATTCCAGATATATAGATACAAACGTCAAATCTCTATAGATATAATCACGTCGACGTTTCTATTAGAAATCCCTTAAAAAACACTAAGAACTAATTTCTACAGTGTACCACAGGCCCATGGATTTAACAATTGCTAATTCCATATTAAATACCTATACTCTGTACACAAAGCTGACGGATCCTATCTTGATACACACATGATATCCTGAGCATCAGTCCACACCCAACGAACATGCAGAGGTCTGATCTAAATAGATCGGTGACGTGACTGCCATCTAAGTGTGGAGGATAACTCAGATATCCACAGTTGTATCTCAAGTCAAAGAATCACTATGCTCACTCAACCCGAGAAGATTCTTATTTTCGTTCGTGTACCATCCATTAAGAATCTTCGGTGAGTCATTCAGTGTTTATCCGCTATAAACAACCTACACGTCTATACGAGTCTCCAAGACTCATGGTTCACTGAGAAAGCATCGGAATCCAAGATTCCAATGTACGACATTTACCAGTTTAAACGAGTTTAATTTACTGACCAAGTTGTCTAAACCTTGACCGGGAACTTTCTAAGAATGACAACGTCATGATACAACTCAATGTCAGTTGCGATCCTTTTGCAACAGTTTCATAACTAATCATTCTAAGGTCAGTTACGTCTTTACCATATTTAAGAAGAAATTATATAAAAGAATCTGTTCATTTTATTCATAATAAAATGTTACATAAGTATTTACAAGGAAATACATACTAAAATTGGCGCTCAGAGCACCAACCCTAACAAAATCTCTCATTTGCTCTAGTGCCAATATCAATTGTATCTAATACCCATCGACTCCACATGTTTATCAAATAACTTCAGAGGTATGGCCTTCGTAAGCGGGTCTGCTATATTATCTTCACTCGGTACCTTCCACACGACAATATCCCCTCGCGACACAATCTCTCGAATGAGGTGGTACTTTTATTCCATATGCTTCGACTTCCGATACGCCCTTGGTTCTTTTGCTTGCGCAATGGCTCCAATATTATCACAGTATAATGGAATCGGATTCTCGATACTTGGGACTACTCCTAATTCTGTGATAAAGTTCCTAACCCAAATAGCTTCCTTTGCAGCTGCAGAAGCTGCAATATATTTCGCCTCTGTGGTGGAATCAGCTGTCGACCCCTATTTGGAACTCTTCCAACAAACTGTACCTCCATTAAAGGTAAACACGAATCCTGATGTAGACTTTCTATCATCAGGATCTGATTGGAAATTGGAATCCGTATACCCATTAACTTGTAGTTCGTTTCCTCCATTGATCATAAACTTATCCTTAGTACCTTTAAGATACTTGAGGATATGTTTAATGGCCATCCAATGATCATTTCCTGGATTGGACTGATATATGCTCGTCACACTAACTGCGAAGCTGATATCAGGCCTTGTACATAAAATGGCTTACATGATGCTACCCAAACACGAAGCATAAGGTTGATTAGACATTCTAATCTTCTGTTTGCGGACACATCTTATTCGAATGATGTAAGCCATGTCTGAACAGTATGTTTACTGTTTTACAGTTACCAAAATAATATCGTTCTAAGATCTTATCTATGTACGTGGATTGGGATAACCCAATAAGCTTCATTTCTCTATCTCTATAGAGTTTTATGCCTAAGACATAAGAAGCTTCACCCAGGTCATTCATGGAGAAATTCTTACAGAGGTAAGCTTTGACACCTTGCATCATCCCAATATCATTCCCAATGATAAGGATTTCATCAACATAGAGAATTAAAAAATACCACCATACTCCCACTGGCCTTTTGATACACACATGATTCTTCCGAATTCTTGAGAAAATCATATAATTTGATTATCTCATCGAATCGAAGATTCTAACTTCGTGAAGCCTGTTTAAGTCCATAAATGGACTTCTTCAGCTTGCACATCATGCCCGAGTTCTCGCTGGATGCAAAATCCTTCGGCTGTTCCATATAGATTTCTTCATCAAGAAATCCATTTCGAAATGCCATTTTGACATCTATTTTCCAAATCTCTTAATCATGATATGCGGCAATTTACAATAAAATCCTGATGGACTTTAGCATAGCAACTGGCGAAAAAGTTTCATCGTAGTTGACACCAGGTCGCTGCGAGTAACCTGTAGCTACCAATCGGGCTTTAAAGGTTTCAACTTTCCATCGAGCATGTGCTTCCTCTTGTAAATCCATTTACAATCGATAGGAACAATTCCTTTGGGAAGCGAAATCAAGTTCCAAACATGATTCTCATGCATTGTGTCCATCTCGGATTTTATGGCGTCTTGCCACTTTACAAAGTCGATGTCCAACATCGATTCTCTATAGGTAAAAGGGTCAGTCTCTTCAACTAAGATAACATCAAGACTATTTTCTTATATTAAATACAAGCGTTCAGGGGGTCTAGATACCCTTTGTGACCTACGGATTGTGTGTGTTGAAGGTTTTTCATCTTCTTGAACTACAGGTTCCTCCATTAGTTTGTTGGTTCCAGGTTGTACTTCATCATCAAGTTCAACCTGTTTATGATCACCACCTTCAGCCAAAAATTCTATTTCTAAAAATTTTATGAAGCGAGCTACAAACACATTTCGATGTTCGGTGGCATAGAATAAATATCATTTCGTATTTGAAGGATATCCAACAAACCTAAACTTCTGCCCTCGAGGCAAAATCTTATTTTGCTGAGCCATCCTGACGTATGCAGGACACCCCCAAATCTTAATATAACTAAGATTCGGTTTCCTACCGGTCCATATCTCATACGGAGTCGTAGGAACAACCTTAAAAAGAATCTTGTTCAAAAGATGTGCGGCAGTTAAAAAAGCATAACCCCATAAATAATAGGGTAAATCTGTATAACTCACAACATCGATCAGACTATATCCAATAAAGTCTGATTTCTCCTCTCTGACACTCCATTATGCTGCGGATTACCGGAAGGAGTATATTAAGCGAGAATCACATTCTCCTTTAAATAATTAGTGAACTATGCATTCTTAACCAATTGGGTTAGGCGTTTCACGCATATATCACCCAACCTCATGTGCCATAGTTCAGTATTATTTATATCAGATTGTTTACGTTTATTAATTCCAGTATTAAAGATATCTTGTGAGGTATGCAATATGTAGTGACCATGCTCGTTTGGACAACAAAGGATCTGAATATTATTTCTATCATATAAATACAAAGAACGATTCTTAATATTTACATCAAATCCTTTAGTATCTAATACATAAAGAGACATAATATTCGCCACACAACCTGGCACAAAATAGTAGTCATTTAACAAAAGTCTCCCGCTGGGTAAGGGAATCTCGCATATGCCCAGTACAACTGCATCCAGAGAGTCGCCACCCCCCCCGAATCGTAATTGCATCTCCCTAGATTTCAGCCGTCTACTTCCTGTCAGCACCTACAACGTACTGTAAATGTGAATAGGACAAGCAGAATCCAAAATCCAATTAGATTTCATAGCTTCACAAGCCATTGAGATATCAATAATAGGAAAAATAAAAGTACCTAATGTCGATCCTCTTTCCTTCCTGATTTGTGCGAGATAGTCCGGTAGTTTCGTTTCCAGTGCCCAACTTTCTGGCAGTGGTGGCACTTGTCTTTAGAAGCTCTTTTGGGCTTCACCGTCTTACCTTGCGAAGGAATATTAAAACCCTTTTTTTTCTTTCCTTTTGACTTTTTCCCCTTCGACTTGGATTGGGAAGAAGCGGAAAGTGAAGTGGGTTTCGGAAGGCGAGTCGGAACTCTCTTCCTCAAATCTTCCTCTGCTATGATAAGCATCATATGCAACTCACGGTAAAAGCAGTGAATCCCATTTATGTTGAAGAACATTGCGAATTGGTGATATGATGCCGTGAGTGAACCGATAATGACACTACGACCAAGAGTTTCATTGAGAGGGAAATCCTATCGCCTCAACTGCTCTATCAAATCAATCAAGTGAAGCACATGTGGGCTCACACGCCTACCCCTCTTCAAGTTTAGAATGGAACAGTTCCATCAAAACTCTATGAACCATGACATGTTTCTGGTTCATGAACGATTCACGAAGTTGTGTCATCATGTTTATGCATCATGCATCTCAAAATATATCTTCTTAAACTCAGAAGAAAGAGAACTCAAGATGAATGATTTAACCCTTAAATCATCATCCTTACATCGCTAAAAAGACTCATGTTCTTCAAGAGATGCATCTGGTGATATAGCAAACGGTAATGGACCTTCCAAAATATACCCCAGCTTCTCGGATCTGAGGAAAATTCTTAAGTCTATATCCCAATTCGTAAAGTTTTTTGCGCCTTTTAGCTTATTTATATCTAGCATACGAGCAAAAAGATTGGTTGGAGGTGCCGCCATCGCAAATCTATCAAATAGACAGCGAATCAAGGGTAAGTAAATAAGCAGATATAAGATTAAACAGTTTCATATTATATCATAAAGCATTAACTAGATTATGGATTTTTAATCTAAAACTGCCCCCCCTCCCACTTTCATGCAATACCGTAATCCCCAAACAGAATACAAAACATGCGATAATCAAATCGTAACATAATAGTGAAAGGTGGACCCCATGAATATATTTCAGCTCATAGCTTTTGTACGTTCTCGCCTACGTATATTCATTAGGTAGACAACTGATGAGTAGTAAATAGATCACTATTTCCCACTCCTTTTACTTAATATTTTGTATAGTTTCTTGAGTTTTGTGAATATTTTGATGTGTTTTGTGTTATTTTGTAGATAAGTATAATAACAGGACTCTCTGGAATAAAGTCAGGGCCAAAACAGTGAAAAATGGACAAAAAGGGTAAAATCATCATTTGTACGTCACGACGCGTAGCACTTATGCATCGCGACCGCTAACATGCGACATGTATGCGCCCATGCTAACATGCGCCTGCCACGTGTCAACATCACAACAAATCATGCTAAAGTGCGCTGGACAAATGTCATCATCAAATGCTGCCGAAAATCATCATCACCACGTCAGCACTGTTGGAGTTTCTACGTCCCGAGGATTGAATACAAAGCAATGAAATAAGTGCGAATACAATGAGGGAGTTGCGGAATACTCACATCGATTGGTTGAGCGACGCGAGAGGCAACAAAAATCCATTTTCTGCTCACTGGTGGTCACGGCAGTGGGCTGTGACAGTCCTCCATTTTTCGATCTTTGGTTGATCAATCTTCAAGCTCCAAGCTTTCCATTTTGATTCCAAGCTCATGGGTGGACTTCCCTATCACCTTCACATGACTTCGTAGTGGGCTAGCACTCCCGATTTTGCCACAAAATCGTGACTTTTGCTTCCCATTTTTCCTCTTGGCTCTCGGCAGTGAGCTGCCAAAACCAGTGAAAACAATGCCCTCCATGGGCGTGGAGAGAATGAGAGAAAGAGAAAAAGTGAGTTGTTTGATGGTTGGTGAGAAAGGTGTATCAAATACACTTTTGATTTTTCCAAAAAAATCAATTAATTGATTTCCAAAATCAAAAAACAAATACCAAACATTTAAATATATTAAATTTCTATCATGCCATCACACTTGAGTGTATTACACTCCACCATCAACTTCCATCGAGTCACATCACTCAATCAATCAAGTGACAAGTTGTCACATCACCCAAAGTGACTAATGATTTGACGCTTGATGCGACTAGCGATTTGACGCTTGATTTGACTTGCGTGCCGCACTCGAATTCGAAATACGAATGCGCTCGCAAATAATCTCGGGCTCGGGTTCGCTAATTCCAAATTAACGAATTTTCCGTTGCGACGCAATTAAATGATTATGCCTAGCGAAATCACTATTCACATCGCAAACGAATTAATTCTAAATTAACTCGTTCGCCCGAATTAAAATCTAATTCTAATTCCACGTCTAAATCCAATTTCATATAAATATCAATATATTATTTTATCGATTAGTTCCAAATTAATCGTTATCTCTCTTTAATTGATATTTTATCCCAGATAAAATATCTCCTCAATTAATCCCAGATTAATTTTCTCTCCCATCTAATTAATCCCAGATTAATAAAAGTGCGAGTCATACGTCATCGGTGAATCTTCGGGAAGCGACCCATGAGATCCCCGGATATGTTGGCAGTAAATTCGGTCGCCAGACAATCCGAACACGTAAGTACCTAGTACTATGTTTGTACCGATTTACAAGACAAGGTTGGCTTCTAGCAAAGCGCCATGCCTACCTAATTCTCCAGAAACATGCTTACATGAATAAGCGATCAATATCAGGCGTAGTATACGTAGTATTGCGTATCTCGATCCAGTATCGGATGTCACGTGCTAGGCCTAGGGCTGGAATTATGTCTGCCCCGTACGAAGCACATGTCGGATCTCTGGTGACCAGTCTTTATAATCGGATATACATGACCTAGTCATAATATCCCGATAGCTGCAACATTTAAGAGAACCAGTCTCGTATCCTACGTGACCATCATCTTCATATAACTGGAGTGATACTTCTGTCTTGACATCACACCCAATACACTACGATTCTCAATATACCCAGAAGAGACGTACACAGAACCTGTTAAAGCTCTGGACGACCAAAACCAAAGTATATTGATTGTCGCAAGTATTAGCGGTGCAAGTCTCAGGTTAAGACCAAATACACCTACCCTGATTTCGGACTTCCATAGACATATAGTCATACTACCAATGAATTCTGAGGGGGTCTATCCAGAGCAAAGTTGTTTCCCGTACCATCGGTAAAACACAACCTCCTATTACACTTGCATGAGTATCTTATACCCAAATATATGAGAACTATGCAGTTGTGCCCTCACAAACGCGCACAAGTGTAATACTAGTCTTTTACGCATTATCAATGTCCATCCAGGAACTAATCATATGGACCTCCTATCATTTATACTAGTCTCAATCCAGGAACTAATCATATGGACCTCCTATCATTTATACATCTTGGTGATCTAATCACAAATGATAAGAGAGCAATCTCCTTTGTCACATAGTTAATTTGTACAACAACACCATGATCTGTACAAATAGTGACATTATGGGTCATAATTGTCCAACAATCTCCCACTTGGCCTATAGCCAGTCACTCGAGTGTCTAACACCCGAACAATTTACGGTTCGCTCAAACTGCTGAGAAAAGGCTTTCGTCAGCGGATTTGTATGATTATCGTCTGATGCGATTTATTCGATCATCATATCGCCACAATGTATTATCTGAACGAATAAGATGAATATCGAAGTATTTATCCGGATCGTTGATGAGACCATTAATTCTTTAGCTTGCGATGTAGCCTAGCTCAGCTGCTAAAAGAACTATATCTAATCTAATTAGATTTGTTTATCGACCCAAATGGCTTCTATTGATGCCTCAGCTGCAGCAATAACCTACATTTGTTGTTTATTCGGTAACAGTATCTTGCTTGGAAGATTTCCTGCTCACTGTTCCGTTATTCAAACTTTATAGTACTGTTGTGCGACTTATAGTCGTTTTATCGGTTTGGAAACTTTCAGTAGTGATCTCAGTCACTTCAAGTTCTCCATCTCCATAGTTTAAGACAATATCATTAGTTCTCTAAGAAACTAAAGGATGTTCTTAATTTCAATCCAGTGACTATCACATGGATTGGCCTGATTGTGACTGCATATGCTCAAAGCGTATGAGACATCATGTCACGTACATTATTCAATGTATGATTTCTCTGAGAGTTTTCTTGAAAGCCAAGCTTTCACCGATTATTATTAAGGGAATATCATTTCCAAGAAATGACATATTATCATTATTTATAGGACATTTATTGTCAGTGCCTCCCACTAACCTCCTTATATACACAAGAATCATTTTCGTTTTGAATTAAATCATATACCATTATGATTACATTAAAACGATAATTCTAAGAACCCAATGCTTGCTTCAATCCAAACATGGATTGAATAACCTGCAAACCTTGTTTGCTAGTTTTGGTACGATAAAATCGACAGGATGTTACAAACATCCTCCAAAAGGTTTCCGTTTAAGGAAAATGATTTTCCCGTTCAGCCGTCATATTTCATAAATGAAACATGCAGCATTAGCAAGCATTATCCAAATGGATTTACTGTGGCAACAGGTAAAAGGTTTCGTCATAATCGACACAATGTTGATAACGATACCTTTCCGTTAAAAGCCTAGCTTTATATGTTGGTATGTTGTCATCCATGTAATGCTTCCTTGAAGACTTATATAGTACAAGTAGGCACAATGCCTTGCAGTACATCAACTAGTATCTAAACATAGTTGATACATATGGAATCCATTTCGGATGTTATAGTACTTTTCCATAATAGGGAGTTGATACCTTGTATCACTTCCTCATACGTAGTCAGTTGGTATACCTCAAAAGATTGACATCTTTACGAGGTGAGGTCAGAAACACATATCCCAGGTTGTTTTCTGACTCTCTCCGACTTACGTGGTTCTTATGTATTCGAAGATTACTGGTATAGTTTCATCCTAGATGAACTATTTATGTTCCATTAAGATTCGGTGCCAGGAACAGTATTACTCTGATTTTCATCGAGTTTTACTATCCTCCCACTGACCACTGGATATTGGTATTCCTTTTAGGAAAACCACATGGTGAGCAACAATTAAATTATTCTCTTGTGAGTTGTATAAGTACTGTACTTTGGTTTCCCTAGGATAACCTATAATTGGCACTTATCCATTTTTGGTTTTAGTTTGGTATCATCCAAACATATGCCAGCATACCCAAATTTCACGAATGAGAAACCTGGTTTCTTTCCCGTTCATATCTAATATGAAGTCTGTCAAACAGATTTTATGGAACTTTATTCAAAATAAGTTATGCACTGTTTATGCTTATCCGTTGAAGGAAATAATAGCTCAGAGCGACTCATGATTAACCTTATCATGTCCAACAAAATTCGGTTTATCCGTTCGGATACAGCGTCAGATTGACGTGTTCCGTGATGAGTCCTCATTGAAAGAATACTATACTCTTTCAAGTATATGACAAACTTATTTCTTAAGTATTTTCCATTACGGTCTTACCGTGACGTTTTAATACTTTAGAGCCGATCTGTTAGTCTATTTCGTGTCAAAAACTATAAAAGTTTCCGATTTGTGTTTCAAAGGAAACACATAACCATAACGCGATGCCACATCCTTAAAGGTCACGAAATATTCATATCCACTCTAGCCTAGCTAGACATGGGCCCACTTGCTTCACTATGAACTAGGGCTGACAGATTGGTGGCATTTACACTTTTACCAAGTAAAGGTGTTTTAGGCATTTTGCCCAAAAAACTAGATTCATAGACTTTATTTGAATGGAATCAAATTAGTCCTAGTACCCACTCTTCGAAAGTGTGGATATACGATTCTTATTTAATTGTGTCCCTGACAACAATGCCATTATTAAGTTTCATCTAATCAAATCAGTTTGAGCTATTTGTTTGTCACGTTATATGTTTGAGATTTATTTATATTCAAAATATAAATGCTGTTATTCACATCTAATGTGTTTATCTCAATATCATCTTTATAAAATAAAACACTTTAATGTTCTAGAATATAAAGGTTCACCCGCAGCGGGTTAAACACTGATATGGAGATAATGTTTCTAGTCAAACTAGTTACATTATAACAGTTTCCTAATTTAAGTACACACCCGAAGGTTGTTCCTAAGCTTAGGTATCTACGGTTGAAACAACGACTTTCTTCCCGTTTCCAATTCACAGATAAATCTTAACTGAAGTCAGTATCCTGCTCATAGCAGATTCTGAACATCAATACATATTCATGTACCACACTAAGTATTTAAAATCTCAATTTTAATACTTGTAGTGAACATGATATGAGAAACATATTTGAAGTCAGAGCCTTGCTCATCTTCAATTCCTTCATGTCTGCCTTGTCCAGACGGTAGTCACGCTTTCGCAATCCTGTTTGCCATAATTTAGGCAGACATTTTGGGATATGTCCTTTTATCTTCCCAGAAGATTATAATGATTTTGCCTTTGCCCTTTTCAACACTCTAGAAGCCTTTGGCCAAGCCTCGGGTTTCTAGAATATCGAAGTAAGGTGCGCCTTGCGCTACTTGCCTAATTGCAAAGTTTAACTTTATCTCCTTGAGAATATACATTAACTCTCCAAGAGTTATTTATTGCAATTTAGTACTTCTAAAATCTAAGTATAGATTTATGAAGATCCTTCAATTTCATTATCATACTTTAAGGATCTAACCTTAGTTCTGACAAAGAAATTAAGGAGTCTACTACAGTAAGTATAATGGATTAAGCACTAAAGTTATCATTACATAAATCTTCCAAAGATTATGCTCTACTATTTGCTTAACTCCGGGCTTAGGCCTAATATGTTATTTTATCAATCAAATAAAGTAACTTAGTTTCCAGGACCATCCTGAAATTTATTCCCAATTTGAAAATTAAACCATTTAAATACATTTTCCCTAGGATTATGTTTTAAATGTCAATCTTTCAATTTTATCTTGATTTTAATAGTCAAACTATTTAATCAACGATTTAGGTACTATTAAATATAATGATTATTATAGTCCAACTATATTAATAAACTATACTTTTAATTTGTTTGAATACAGTCCAACTGTTAATTAAAACAACGATTAAATATTAGTCCAACTAACATTTAATTTATTTGACGAATGATATTTGTTTGAGCACATATGGCAAGTAATTAAACGAATATTGCAAATTTAATTCTTGCCTCCCACTATTTTTCGGCGAGCCTCTAACCCTCTGTCTAGTACTCGGGAAACCGTGTTTCCTAGTGGGCTAGGATCCCATTAAATATCACACAATCTTGACTTTGGCCAACAAATTTTATGATAATTAACTAGGTAGATCTCTAAGATCAATTGGATCCAATCCAATTCCTAGATCCAGTAGGGGGACATCCAAGTCCGAAACATATATCTTATATATGCCAATATATCCAATATATTGCCTAACTTTTTTCCTCTGAATCAACTAAGCCTTGGCATTCGCACAACAAACTTAGTGATCCCAGTCAAGCGCGACCCATTGACCATGGAAAGCTTCGTAATCAATGTCGATGGACAAGAAGTGGTCTTGACTTTGGCCAACAAACCACAACTTGGACAAGACACCAATATGGAACAAAGCCTTCGTGATTCAAACACATCCTCGATGGACAAAGGCCTTGACTTTGGCCAACAAGCCGATGCCAGTCTTGGATCTTGAGTAAGAATCACTCAATGGAAGGAAAAACACTTGTTATTTTGCGAGGGTTTTTCGAGTGCAAATTGTCAACCAATTTTATCTTTGTTAAGGTCTCATCATTATACACTCTTAAACATGTATTCTAAATACATAATAAAGCGCATATAATAAATAATAATGATATGCGGATGAATACTTTACACATTGATCCTAGATCAAATCTCTTTCTTTCTCTCTCCCGCTAGCACATGTATCACTTCTACATGTTACACTACACTTCTAAAGAAACCTCATTTACATTGAGGGGAATAGGTGAGAAGAGAATACAAAGAATATGGAGGTAATAAGGCTGGACACGCAGGTCCAATTAATAAATTCCAAATTTATTACAACAATTTCTAAAATTACCCCACCCATCTAATATCCATTCGATATACATTATTCATGCATCGCAACCATGTATTCACACAAGCATGTTATCAATCAATCTAATCAAATTAATTAATCTGATAATTAGCGACCATCCAATGTTCAAACAACGATTTGATTTTGCTCGAGTCAAACTCGTTTTGCGAATAAGTACTCAAAGTACGAATTCTCGAATTAAATTAAACTGCATAATTAAATCCAATTCAATTTGTATTTAATACTAATTCGCTATTTAATTCCAAATTAAATACTAAACTTTATTAGTGAACCTTTCCGACTTAAATTCCAAATTTAATCGTTACGGGTCTCAAAGCCCAATTAACGTCCAACGTTAATATAATTAAAGTCCAATGGGCTTTTAATTAATTTCTTGAGGCGTGGACTTTTGGTCAACTCGGGTCAAACCCAATAACCAAAGTCTAATCCGGGAGTTACCCCATAAGCCTAGAAATCAATTTAGGCTCATTAGGTCCAATTAAACTTTAAAGGTCCATTAGTCGTATTTGGGCTTTATGGATGCGGTTTTGGGCCCAATTGGATCCAACCAATTTTTCCTACACCCATCTTGGTACAACCAAGCCCAATAAGCCCAATTACAACACTTAAGCCCAATTTCACAAATTTGTACAATTAATCATGCTCATCAACATTAAATCATGTCCAACACAATTTAACAAAAATCAAACCCAATTACATGCTCTTATATGTCTCGGCAATGGGGTGATTTTCATGTCCAATTTTAATCCAATCCAATTGAATCCAATTAACATTAAATAGATATTCCCAATTGATTTCCAACACATCCAATGATCAAAAATTAAAAAATCCAAGACATCAAAATAGGGCATCATTCTCGGCCAAGCTAACATTTTGGGAAAAAAATGATCCAATCACATCACAATTTCATGAATTGATCCAATCAAACTTCAATTCAACATATTTTGAGCATACTCAAACATCCAATTTAATTAAAACATGCTCAAACAATTTTACCCAATTTTAACCCTAAGTCATATTTCATGCTTTTTAATCGCTCTGATACCATTTTTGGAGTTTCTACGTCCCGAGGATCGAATACAAAGCAATAAAATAAATGCGAATACAACAAGAGTTGCGGAATACTCACATCGATCGGTTGAGCGACGCGGGAGGCAATAAAAATCCATTTTCTGCTCACTGGTGGTCACGGAAGTGGGCTGTGACAGTCCTCCATTTTCGGTCTTTGGTTGATCAATCTTCAAGCTCCAAGCTTTCCATTTTGATTCCAAGCTCATGGGTGGACTTCCCTATCACCTTCACATGACTTCGTAGTGTGCTAGCACTCCCGATTTTGCCACAAATCGTGACTTTTGCTTCCCATTTTTCCTCTTGGCTCTCAGCAGTGAGCTGCCAAAACCAGTGAAGAAATGCCCTCCATGGGCGAGAGAGAGAATGAGAGAAAGAGAAAGAGTGAGTTGTTTGATGGTTGGTGAGAAAGGTGTATCAAATACACTTTTGATTTTTCCAAAAAAATTAATTAATTGATTTCCAAAATCAAAAAACATATACCAAACATTTAAATATATTAAATGTCTATCATGCCATCACACTTGAGTGTATTACACTCCACCATCAACTTCCATCGAGTCACATCACTCAATCAATCAAGTGACAACTTGTGACATCACTCAAAGTGACTAATGATTTGACGCTTGATGCGACTAGCGATTTGACGCTTGATTTGACATGTGTGCCGCACTCGAATTCGAAATGCGAATGCGCTCACAAACAATCTCAAGCTCGGGTTCGCTAATTTCAAATTAATGAATTTTCCGTAGCGACGTAATTAAATGATTATGCCTAGCGAAATCACTATTCACGTCGCAAACGAATTAATTCTAAATTAACTCGTTCGCCAGAATTAAAATCTAATTCTAATTTCGCGTCTAAATCCAATTTCGTATAATATATCAAATATATTATTTTATCGATTAGTTCCAAATTAATCGTTATCTCTCTTTAGTTGATATTTTATCCCAGATAAAATATCTCCTCAATTAATCCCAGATTAATTTTCTCTCACTTCTAATTAATCCTAGATTAATAAAAGGCGAGTCATACGTCATCGGTGAATCTTCGGGAAGCAACCCATGAGATCCCCGGATATATTGGCAGTAAATTCGGTCGTCGGACTATCCGAACACGTAAGTACCTAGTACTACGTTTGTACCGATTTACAAGACAAGGTTGGCTTCTAGCAAAGTGCCATGCCTACTCAATTCTCCAGAAACATGATTACAGGAATAAGCGATCTATATCAGGCATAGTATACGTAGTATTGCGTATCTTGATCTAGTATCGGATGTCACGTGCTAGGCTTAAGGCTGGAATTGTGTCTGCCCCGTACGAAGCACATGTCGGATCTCTGGTGACTAATCTCTATAATCGGATATACATGACCTAGTCATAATATCCCGATAGCTACAGCATTTAAGAGAACCAGTCTCGTATCCTACGTGACTATCATCTTCATATGACTGGAGTGATACTTCCGTCTTGACATCACACCCAACACACTACGATTCTCAATATACCCAGAAGAGGCGTACACAAAACCTGTTAAAGCCCTGGACGAACAAAACCAAAGTATATTGATTGTCGCAAGTATTAGCGGTGCAAATCTCAAGTTAAGACCAAATACACCTACCCTGATTTCGGACTTCCATAGACACATAGTCATACTACCAATGGAATTCCGAGGGGGTCTATCCAGAGCGAAGCTGTTTCCCGTATCATCGGTAAAACACAACCTCCTATTACACTTGCATGAGTATCCTATACCCAAATATATGAGAACTATGTCGTTGTGCCCTCACAAACGCGCACAAGTGTAATACTAGTCTTTTACGCATTATCGATGTCCAATCTCGATAATACTCTGACTAGGGATATTTAATGATTTATCCTTCGTGGACTGATACTGTCTCATATCATTCTCAATCCAGGAACTAATCATATGGACCTCCTATCATTTATACATCTTGGTAATCTAATCACAAATGATAAGAGAGCAATCTCCTTTGTCACATAGTTAATTTGTACAACAACAACATGTCCTGTACAAATAGTGACGCTATGGGTCATAATTATCCAACAAGCACCAAGTCAGCACATATGTCATCAATGATGTCAGCATAATAATTCAGTGGTCACCACGTCAGCACAATACTTTACGCAATTTGCTCTTTCTTTTATTTACTTTTCAGTCTTTATTTTTCAGCATTTAATTTTATTTACTTTACGCAATTTACTTTCTATTATTTTCTTTTCAGTATTTACTTTTCAACAATGAGGAGGTAACTCCATCTGCTGGGGTAAAATGTTAAACTTTTATTACTAATATTTAGATTAATCTTTTTAAAACTATTTAAACTATTATAATATATAACCTGACTTAATGAGGATATCGCCTTATGATCGGTTGGAATTAATTATTAATTTGACTTAATCAGAATATCGCCTTATGGTCGGTTGGTAATATCACGCAAAATTAATATATTATAATAAGGGAGATATCTAAAATAGTAGTAATAAAAGTGGATCCTCTTACCCCATCATTTTCTTTTATTTTACTTTTACATTTTTAATTTCTAGCATTTAATTCCAGCATTTACTTCCAGCATTTACTTTATTTATTTATTTCCATTTAATTTCCAGCATTTACTTTATGTCTTTTATTTTATTTAAGCTTTTATTAGCCTTACATATGTGTCGTAACTAAGCTCGTTATCTAGGGTTGTGATAAATTCCAACATCACCGTTTATAAGGGGTTATTTTATAGTTTGGTTAATATAAAGGTTTATTTATTAAGTATTAAGCTTAATGCTTATTGTTAACTGGACATTAATAATATTGATTTGGTAAACTCAAAATAAACTTGACAAAGGAATTTTAGGCTTCAGCGTTAGACTTAATAGCCCACGATCTTCTTTGAGGATAAATAACCCTTTAATAGATCCTTACATGATAGACTTATACCTTTCGGGCGAGGGTAGCCACAATTGGAACTTAATCTTAATGAATTCAGGTAACTTGGTTGACATAGACATATGATTAATTAGGTTACACTGAGTATTTGCATCTGACCATCGACAGAGGCTTTTGTATAATTTCGTGTTCCAGGTTAGTAAACTAAAATATTACACAAACATGAAATAACCATTTCATCTTTAAAAGATATTGGAAGTCACCATCTAATCAAACATCAATCCATTAGATACTCGTAAAAATTTGGCTTCATTAATTAATAGCTTAGGTATTAAGTCCTCGTGGGATCGATACTTTTTATACTACTTGAACGATATATGAATCGCCTTTGCATCGTCATACGCTTTCGATCGTTTTTACTTTCATCCTTTCGCGACTTTTCTTTATCGTTCTTACGACCGATTATATTTTGGTCACCGTTATTTACTTTACTTATTATTTTACTTTTCGATTATTTATTTTCGTTAATGTTACTTTATCAATTTCTTTTTACTTTCTGTTATTTACCTTTCATCAGCATTTACTTCAGCAATGAGAAGGTAACTCCCCTGCTGGGGTAAAATGTTAAGCTTTTATTACTAATATTTAGATTAATCTCCCTTAATTATAATATATAAATATTTAAAACTTGACTTAATGAGGATACCGTTTTATGGTCGGTTGGATTTAATGAAATTGGTTTTAACATGACTTAATGAGGATATCGCCTTATGGTTGGTTGGAATTATTATTAATTTGACTTAATCAGAATACCGCCTTATGGTCGGTTGGTAATATCACGCAAAATTAATATTTATAATAAGGGAGATATCTAAAATAGTAGTAATAAAAATGGATCCTCTTACCCCCCCCCCCCCCCACCCATCATTTTATTTTATTGTACTTTTATATTTTTAAATTTCTAGCCATTTAATTCCAGCATTTACTTCCAGAATTTACTTTATTTAATTTCCAGCATTTACTTTATGTCTTTTATTTTATTCAAGCTTTTATTAGCCTTAGATATATGTCGTAACTAAGCCTGTTATCTAGGGTTGTGATGAATTCCAAAACCACCGGTTTATGAAGGGTTATTTTATAGTTTGGGTAATATAAAGATTTATTTATTAAGTCTTAAACTTAATGCTTCTTGTTAACTGGCCATTAATAAGATTGATTTGGTAAACTTAAAATAAACTTGACAAAAGAATTTTAGGTTTCAGCATTAGACTTAATAGCCCACGATCTTCCTTGAGGATAGATAACCCTTTAATAGATTTCCTTACAGGATAGACATATACATGTCGGGCGGGGGTGTAATTGTACTAGACATGCCAAGGATCTCTAAATAAGATTTATGTGTGAATAAAATCAAAATAGGTTGCGGAAGACTTACATTGAGTGGATGAGAAGTTCAAAACTTTCTTTGTTTGTTGGAAGCTCCAAGCTTTGAAAATGAATTCCAAACTCAAGGGTGAGTTTCCTTATCACCTTCAAAGACTCCTAAAGTGCTAGCTTGCTTGAAATTCTTGCAACAAAATTTCTCAAGTTGAGAGAGGGTTCGGCAATGTCAAGGAGAAAAGAGAGAGATGTGTTTTGTGTTGTAATGTTTCAAAAACAAAAGGCAAGTGTTACAAAACTTTCTCAATACACTTTAGTTGTGTGAAAGATGGCATTAAATGAGCTCAACTACTTCCATAAACTTTTGACAAGTTGATGTAAGTCAAGTGGGTCCCACCACTTGAATTCAGAATTGAGTTGGCTTCTCCAACACACTTTGGGCCCGGATTCGTTTAATCCAATAAACGAATTTTTCGTCGCTAAATAATTAAATCCAATTTAATTAAATAATAATGTCTCGCGAAATTATTACGAAAGTTGCTTACGAATTAATTCCAAATTAATTCATTCGCTTGAATTAAAATCCAATTTTAATTCCGTATTGAAATCTAATTTCAATTAATATATCTGATATATTATTTAGCCCAAATAAATTAAATAGAAAAATCAATTTAACTATTAAATTTATTGACCGATTATTCCAAATAATCGTGTTCTCTCTCTGTACGAATCTAATCCCAGATTAATTCTTGCTGCAATTATCCCAGATTAATTATGTTCGAGTCAAGTGTCATTGGTGAATCTTTGGGAAGCAACCCAAGAGATTCCTGGATATATTGGCAGTAAATGCGGTTGTCGGACTATCCGACACGTGCGTACCCCGTACCACGTTCTCACCGATTTACAAGACATGGTTGGCTTCTAGCAAAGCACCGTGCCTACCCAATTCTCCAGAAATATTCAACGAGGAATATATAATCTGCATCAGGCATAGTATACTAGTTAATTTGTACAAAAACACAATGTCTTTTACAAATAGTGATGCTATGGGTCATAATTGTCCAACAATCTCCCGCTTGGCTCATAGAAAATCACTTAAGTATCTAACACCTGAACTATGTACATGTCATTCAAACTTTTACTGAGAAATAGCTTTCGTCAGCGGATCTGCAATATTGTCATCTGATGCGATCTTCTTGATCTTCACATCGCCACGATGTATGATCGCACGAATCTGATGGAAACGTCGAAGTACATGTTTGGATTGTTGATGAGACCGAGGTTTCTTAGCCTGTGCTATAGCCCCATTATTGTCACAATATAAATGTACGAGCTCAGCCGCTAACTGAACTACTCCTAATCCAATTAGGAATTTAAAGATCCAAACTTCTTCTTTTGCTGCCTCAGCTGCAGTAATATATTCCACTTCTGTTGTTGAATCGGCAACAGTCTCTTGCTTGGAAGATTTCCAGCTCACTGCTCTGTTGTTCAAACAAAATATGTACCCCGATTGCGACTTACAGTCGTCTTTATCGGTTTGGAAACTTGCATCGGCAAACCCAGTCACCTCAAGTTCTCATTCTCCATAGACTAAGAAAGCATCCTTAGTTCGTCTAAGATACCGAAAGATGTTCTTAACAGTAATCCAGTGACCATCACCTGGATCGGCCTGATAGAGACTGCACATGCTCAAAGCATACGAGACATTAGGTCACGTATATATCATGGCACACATAATCGATCTGAATGCGGAAGCATACAGGATCCGACTCATTGCATCTCTCTCATCTTGAGTTTTAGGACACATGTCCTTAGATAGAGTAAGACCATGTGATACCGGAAGCAGTCCCCTCTTAGACTGATCCATGTTGAATCTCTTCAACACTTTGTCAATGTATGTGCTTTGGGATAGTCCAAGAAGCTTTCTGGATCTATCCCGGTAGATCTTTATTCCCAGAATATAGGCTACTTCTCCCAGGTCTTTCATGGAGAATTTTAATGAAAGCCAAGCTTTCACCGACTGTAGCATGGGAATGTCATTGCCAAGAAGCAATACATCATCTACATATAGGACAATGAATGTCAGTGCGCTCCCACTAACCTTCTTATATACATAAGAATCATCTTCGTTTTGAATGAAATCATATTTATTTATGATCTCATCAAAACATTGGTTCCAAGAACGCGATGCTTGCTTCCATCCATAAATTGATCGGTTTAACTTGCAAACCTTGTTTGCATGTTTTGGCATGACAAAACCGTCAGGCTGTTGCATATAAACATCCTCCAAAAGGTTTCCGTTAAGGAAAGCGGTTTTGACGTCTATCTGCCATATTTCATAATCAAAATATGCAGCAATTGCAAGCATTATCCGAATGGATTTAATCATGGCAACAGATGAAAAAGTTTCATCGTAATCGACATCATGTCGTTGACGATACCCTTTCGCTACAAGCCTAGCTTTTTACGTTTGTATGTTGCCTTTCATGTCCGTCTTCCTTTTGAATACCCATTTACAACCAATAGGCTTAACGCCTTCTGGTGCATCAACCAGTGTCCAAACTTGGTTGGTATACATGGAATCCATTTCGAACTTCATGGCTTCCTTCCAAAAAGCGGAGTCGATACCTTGTATCGCTTCCTCATACGTAGTCGGTTCATCTTCCTCAATAAGATTAATATCTACATGAGGTGAGATCAGAAACCCATACCTCTCAGGTTGTTTTCTAACTCTCTTCGACCTACGCGGTTCTTGTGGATTAGAAGATTGTGGTACAGTCTCATCCATGATGAACTATTCGTGTTCCGTGAGGGAGTCGGTGTCAAGAACAGTATCACTCTGATTTTCATCGAGTTCTACTTTCCTCCCACTTACCACTGTATTTAGGAATTCCTTTTCGAGGAAACCGCATGAAGAGCAACAAATGTTTTGTTCTCTTGTGGGTGATAAAAGTAATAGCCTTTGGTTTCCCTAGGATAACCTACAAATAGGCACTTATCCGATTTAGGTTCTAGTTTGGTACTATCCAAACTTTTAACGTATGCCCAGCATCCCCAAATCCAGTGTTTTAAAAAGCGGCTGAGGCGGCCGCCTCGAGGCGCCGCGTCGCCGCCTCGAGGCGCCCGCCTCTGGCGGCATAATCCAATTTGCCACTTTGTAGCTCTTGAGGCGGCCGCCTCAGGACGCGTCGTGACGAGGCGACTAGACGCGGGCCGAGGCGGCCGCATCAAGTCGAACTATTTTTTTTTATTCTTTTTGTTGCCTTCAAAACGGCGACGTTTTGAAGGCAACACCTTGCTTTTCTAAACCCTAAGGGAAAAAAAGACGACATTTGCTTCATATTCTCTCGATTCTCCATCTCTCTCTCATGCTCGATTCTTCATCTCTCTCTCACGCTCGATTCTCCATCTCTCTCTGACGATCGGTTCTCCAGCTCTCTCTGACGATCTCTTCTCCCTCTCTCTGGTTATCGGCAACCTCCATTTGTCTGGTTCTCGTAGTCGGCAACCTCCATCTCTCTCTGACAATCTCTGTCCAGGCTTCGTCTTACACTGGTAAGAGTTTCAATTCAAACTCTTAATTTTTTTGCTCTCGTTTATTTCTTATCGTGGCAGTAATGGTGTGTTTATTGGCTTCTGACGATCGGTTCTCCACTCTCTCTGCCCTCTTGTAGTTTGATCATTTGGTTTTGCTTCATATTGCTTGAATGGGCATAATGGCTTGTTTATTGTTTTTTTAAATTTTATGAAGTGATGATGTTTAATTAATATGATCCACTTTTGAGAAATGCCGAACCCCCCTCTCTGTTAATTGGAAATCTAAATGATTTAACTGTAATCATTTTAGATTATGAATAATTGCATGTTTATTTAGTTTTCGCCAATATGCTTTTGTTGCTTGCCTTTCTTCGTTCATGGTTCGATATTCTACTGTCCTAGTTATCATTACCACTGTTATGAAGTAATGGTTCTGTTTTGATTTGTTGAGTTGAATTGTATCATCATGTAGTTTAATGGATTTTTTATTTTTGTTTCAATTGTGTTGGTGATAAACTTGTGGTTTAATTTGCTTTCATCTTTCATGTAGTAAGATGTCAACTCGATCTGATCCGGCTTGGAAGTACGGGCATGAAATTACTGTGGAAGATGGGAATGGAGGATATAAATATATTGAATGTAATTTTTGCAGTAGGACAATCAAATGGGGTGTGTATAGAATGAAAGAACATCTTGCAGGTATTAAAGGAAACGTCGCGCCATGTACAATGGTTCCTCCAGAAGTACAATCCGAGATAAATGATTTTATGAAGAAAAAACAAGATACAAAAAAAGCTGCACAACTTTATCGAGAAGAAAGAATTGATGAAGGTGTCTCTCTACACCGTTCAGCTTTCGGTAGTTCACAAGAGAGTATATCAAAGAGAACCATTATAGGGCCAATGGATAGGTATTTAGTGAATATTGAAGAGGGAGAATTGGAGGACAATCCGATACGCCCTTCACAAGGAAGTGTTCAAGATCTTCGTGATCAGACAATACAAGATATTGGTAGGTTTTTTTTTGAGAATGGCATTGCTTTTAATGTTGCTAGCAGTCCATCATTTGCCAATATGGTGCGATCAATTGGAAATTTTGGTCGTGGACTAAAACCACCGACAGCATATGAGTTATCAACAACTATACTGAAAAATGAATTAGAAAATACGAAGGAAGTTGTTGATGAAGTAAAGAAAACATGGAGCCAAACAGGGGTGAGCATTATGTCTGATGGGTGGAAGGATATGAGAGGAAGACAATTGGTAAACTTCCTTGTGAACAATCCGTCTGGGACTATTTTTCTTAAATCTGTGGATGTCAGTGATGTAGTGAAGGATGCGAATTTATTGTTCAACATGCTTGATGACGTTGTAGAAGAAGTAGGCGAAGACATTGTGATTCAAGTGATTACAGATAATGCATCCAATTATAAGAAAGCGGGTGAACTTTTAATGGAAAAGAGGAAACGATTATGGTGGACGCCGTGTGCGGCGCATTGTATTGATTTAATGCTTGAAGATATTGGAAAGCTACCACAACATAAAAATGCTTTGTTAAAAGCAAAAAAGGTAAACTTACATATTTTATTAAATTTCTTCTTATTTCAAAATTTCAAATCATAAATTCGTAATTGTTGATGTCATTTAACAGGTTAGTAATTTCATTTATAATCATGGAGCAGTGTTGGCTTTAATGAGAACTTTCACAAAGAAAGATTTAGTTCGCCCCGCTCCGACAAGGTTTGCAACTGCATACTTAACATTAGAAAGTATGTGTGGTTTGAAGCAACCCTTGCGGCAAATGTTTACTTCAAAAGATTGGGATGCCATGACTTTCTCCAAAAAGTCAGAAGGGAAAGATGCCTCAAAAATAATTTTGAGTGAAAGGTTTTGGATTTGTGTTGCTTATGCTTTGAAACAACCAAACCTCTAGTTAATGTGTTGAGGATGACAGATGGAGAAAAATTTCCGGCTATGGGATTTTTATATGGTGCCATGGATAGAGCAAAAGAGGAGATAGCAAAAAATTTGGGAAATGAGGTTGGTGCATACAAGGAGATATGGAAAATAATTGATGATAGGTGGGAGTCTCAGTTGCACCGCCAATTGCATGCGGCTGCTTATTTTTTGAATCCTCATATCCAATATGCAAACAATCCTTCTTCCAAGCATCCGGAGATTAGGCATGGGTTTATACATTGCATGGCCAAACTGTTGCCCAATCCTGAAGATCAATATGCTGCAGATATACAAGCGGATGCGTTTCTACATAAGCGAGGATTATTTGGCCTCAGTCTTGCTAAAAACACCGTCTTCAATCGTAGTCCTGGTATGTGAATTATCACTTTTGTGTTATTATTCACTATAAGATATTTATATGAATTTGAAAAGTGTATATTCAATTTTCTATTTTTATTATAGCTGACTGGTGGAATGCATTTGGCGATGAAACTCCTCAACTACAGTCTTTAGCAATAAAGATTTTAAGTCTAACATGCTCATCCTCGGGGTGTGAACGCAACTGGAGTACATTTAATATGGTATGATCTAATAATAATTAATAATTTGTGAATATAACTTTTTTCGGTGAACTTATGATAATTTGAATAAATATTTTGTAGATTCATACAAAGAAGAGAAATAGATTATCCACCGACAAATTGAACTCGTTAGTTTACATAATGTACAATATGCGATTGAAGCAAAAATTCATGAAAAAACATTCATTTCAAGCGGATCATGATCCTTTGATTGAGGAAGAGTTGCCTTCTGATGATGAATGGGTGGCCGGAGAAAGCTTTGTAGAGAATACTTCCATTGTTCCAATCGAGTGGAAGTAAAGCATCTGCAAAAAAAAGGAACAGAGACCAAAGTAAGTTAATATTTACAAATAATGCAATTTATATAATATAAATTAAAAAATAATAGACTTTATGTTATTTGTTATGGAAAGGAAAAGCTCCACAATTAGTGGATGAAGACAATACAAGTGAAGGAGGTTCTTTGGAGGATGACACATCTGATGATGAGAGAGATTTTGACCCAAGCTTCATGCCGCTAGATACAAATGATAGCTTATTTAGGGATTAGTTATCAATAGTTTTATGAACATATTATGAATTATGTAGAAATGAATGTATTTTGGATTTAACATGTTTTTATTATTATGATATTACTATTTTGATTATTATTCTGATTTTTTGGATCGAGGCGCCCGCCTCGCCGCCTCGAGGCGGTCCGCCTCGCGCCTCAATGGCCGGCCGCCTCGAGGCGCCGCCACGTATTTTTAAACATTGCCCAAATCTTCAGGAATGAGAAACCTGGTTTCTTTCCTGTCCATATTTCATATAGAGTCTGTCCAACAGACTTTAACGGAACTTTATTCAAAATAAATATTGCATTGTTCAATGCGTATCCCCAGAAGGAAATTGGTAGCTCAGTGCGACTCATCATTGACCTTACCATGTTCAACAAGGTTCGGTTTCTCCGTTCGGACACATCATTCAATTGAGGTGTTCCGGAAGGAGTCCACTGTGAAAGAATATCATATTCTTTCAAGTAATCGAGAAACTCATTGCTCAAGTATTCTCCACCACGGTCTGACCGTAATATTTTAATATTTTTACCGGTTTTTTTTCTACTTCGTGTTGAAACTCTTTGAATGTCTCAAAAGTTTCCGACTTGTATCTCATAAGATACACATAACCATAACGCGATGCATCATCCGTGAAGGTTACAAAGTATTCATATCCACCTTTAGCCTGGCTAGACATGGGCCCACATACATCACTATGAACGGGGGCTAACAGTTCAGTGGCACGCACATCTTTACCACTAAAAGGTGTTTTAGGCATTTGTCCTAACAAATAAGATTCTCAAACGTCATGTGAATTAGGATCAAATCCGTCTAAGTATCTACTCTTCAAAAGTGTGGATATACAAGTCTTATTAATGTGTCTCAGACGACAATGCCACAGATAAGTTTCATCTGTGTTACTCAATTTGAGCCTTTTGTTTGTCATGTTATATGTTTGAGATTCTTGGATATTCAAAATATAAAGATCATTATTAACATCTGCTGTAATATCAAAAGATTATTTTTATATACAAAACACTCAATGTTCCGGAATATAAATGTATATCTGTATCGGGTTAAACTAGATACATAGATGATATTCATAGTCAAACTAGGTACAAAATAACAGTCTCCTAAGTTAAATACATGCCCCGATGGCAGATTCAAAACATAGGTGCCAACGGCCAAAACATCGACTCTTATCCCATTTCCGACTCGGAGGTCGATCTCTCATGAAGCCAGTCTCTTGCTAATATGTAGATCCTGCACATCAGTACATATGTGAGTACCACATCCAGAATCAAAAATCTAATTTTTAAATCTAGTAGTGGACATGTTTATTTCAATAACAAACATACATGAAGTTGGAGCATTGCCCGCCTTCACTTCCTTCATGTGCACCTTGTACTCACGAAAGTCACGCTTCTAGTGACCATGTTTACCACAGTGTAGGCAGACATCTTGGGATATGTCATTCGTCTTCCTAGAAGACTTTGATGATTTGTCATTGCCCTTCCTTTTCTTCTTCTTCACACATCCAGAAGCCTTCGGCCAAGCCTTGGCCTTCTGAGATGTCGAAGTAAGATGCGTCTCGCTGTAGGCCTTGCATTTTTGCATATAAGTCCCTATGATGAGTCTCATTTGGAGGCACTACCTTTTAAGTCACAGAAGTTGCGGGAAACGGACGTCGGAAGGGGAAATTCAGAATAAGTATGTCATCAGATTCATTTCACAAGTTCACTGTTTTCGTTCGTGTTGCGTTCGTGACCATTCATGTAGCATTCGAATTGGCGTTCGAACGGTGTCGGTATTTCTATTTTTGCTGCTAGCCTCACACCCAAGCCCAATTAGCCCACCAAAGCCCATAAAACACATCCAAATTAATTAAATACATATTTAACACATGACAAAATTAAATAAAATCTAAAAATCATAAACCAATTTAAAATAAAATCATGCCTAATTAAAATCAATCAAACATATCCCTTCCTAATAAAACAAATATCATGCCTAAACTAAACAAATTAAATATATTAACTTCCTAATTGAACCAAATCTTGTCTCCAATCAATCTTTTGCTTTCCTTGTAAGACATTAATTGATTCCTTCCTTTTCAAACAAGGAGAAGCCCTAGCTCTTTGCCTATAAAAGACACCCAATTCCAAAACTTCCCTCTGCTAGCTCATTCACACAAAAAAACTCCAACTCAAGCATACATAAAGAGAAAAGCCTAGCTCATTCACACAAAAAAAACCCTAGCTCATACACACAATACTCACAAGAGATTCATGCCCAAGCATTGCCCTCCACTGCACCCCCCCAAACAGCCCACTGCACTGTTTCCTTCAATGCCGAAAATAATCCCACTGCACTGCCCAGTTTCCACGCCAATTTGACCCTTAAAACAGTCCAGAAAACACCCAAAAACTGCACAAGACCCCCCTCAAAAACCCCTAAAAACAGCAGTCTTTTACCCTCCAAAAACGCCCAAAATAGTTCCTGAAGCAACAAAAACAGTGGCCTAACAACAGCAGCATAACAGCAGTAAAATGGAGCGAAAATAGTAGCCCGAACAGCAAAACAGTGAGGAAAGACGTTGAGTTAGTGAACCAGAAGAGTTGTAGAGTATTAGCCCTTCCGACGGCCTTGTAACGCGCCTCCGAAAGTCGACCTAAAAGGTTAGACTTGAGGGCACTTTTCGTATTTATTTTTATTCATCTTTTAATTATTTTAGTTATTTATTTCGTATGAGAGTCGTTTGTGGATGCATGTTGTAGCTTTGAATGAATGGAAAATGTGTCACCTCTTATGGTATATAGGATGGAAACCTGGACATCAATTTCATAGCCGATTCCAAATGGATGGTAGTATGATCTGTACTCGGGATACAACTCCACGTACCACTTGAGTATATGGCAAATATTTTATTTCATGTTATCTTGATTTGTTTATTATCATTTTTTAATTTCTGCATGTTATTTGTTTATGTAACAATGTGATGTGCGTAGGCTTAGTAAGTCGGATTAAAGGTCCTCTATTTCGAGGGGTTAAAATCCTTTACCACGATGCTTCGCCGCGCCGGATGATGTATATTTGGTTGAATGTAAGATGTGTTCAATCTGGTATACAAAGTCCGATATCGTTGTCTTTATTTTTATATGCATTATGTCGTTAGCGCATGGGCTTAGTAAGTTGGATTAAAGGTCCTCCATTTTGAGGGGTTAAAATCTTTTACCACGATGCTTCGCCGCGCCGGATGACGTATATTCGGTTGAATGTAAGATGTGTTCAATCAGGTATACAAAGTCCGATATTGTTGTCTTTATTTTTATGTGCATTATGTTATTAGCGCATGGGCTTAGTAAGTTAGATTAAAGGTCCTCCGTTTCGAGGGGTTAAAATCTTTTACCACGATGCTTTGCCATGACTTGTAGCCCGTTATTATTTATTAGGTGTCATCTATTCACCCATTCACGTATGTGTCATGTTGTTTACTATTTTTTGAGGTCACTGTTGTAACCCTGTTCGAACGCGTTTCAGAACGCCGCACGAATGCATATTTTCTATCTCAGTTCATTCAAATGCGTTTACGAACACTATACGAACGTGAACCTTCTGTTTACCGTTCAAACATATTTACTAACGCTACTCAAACACGCACGTATTTCCTTTGTTTTAACATGCATCAGGTCTGGTCCCGTTCGAATGCGTTCTCAAATGCTATACGAACGCGAACCTTCTTTTTACCGTTCGAACGCTACTGGAACGCGAATGTGTTTTGTTTCATCAGGTCTTGTCATGTTCGAACGCATTCTCAAATGCTATATGAACGCGAACCTTTTGTTTACCGTTCGAAGATGTTTTCAAACGCTACACGAACGCACATACACTGAATTGAGTTTTTTCATCACATGTCATGCATAATTGTATCTTAGGTGATTTCTTTTGTATCATGTAATCAATCATACTATTTGTATCCATGCATTTATCTATTTGATGTGTTCATGAGATTGTATTCAAGCATGATTAGGCCATTAGTATGTTACTTGGTTCTTAGGCATGATTTATCCTATTTGGTTGTTCATCTTCAAGCATGATTAGTCATTTATTTTACGTTTGGAATTTGCATTATGTCTAGGTTGTTCTTTGTTTTACGCATTATATGATCCAATGTAATATGCTTATTACATTGCATGCTAGCCGTATTTATCTTTATGCATACAAATTGGGACATAGATTATATGCAAATAGGTTGTATGCAAATTCGGACATAGGTTATATGCAAACTTAGATATGCGCCTTGTACTTATGCATGCGAACTTAGGAGTAAATTATCCTTGGAAATAAATGTTGCTTAGGCTTGGTTAAATTATTGCACAAATCATTTCATTACAAGTGGCATAAGTAAGGGACCATTCCGAACCCAACGGTTTGAGGTCTTCCCTTGCGAGGGGTGAGTGCAGCCTTAAATATTTGTCCCGGTTCACACCGGGTGGCGACTCCATTATTCTCCGGTTTAGTCCCCCGCGGGCTACTCCTTACTCCCAGCGGGCCGGGAGCCCGGAACAGCATGCGTCACCCAGTTTCTGTGTTCCCACACTCGCGCTTCTTGCCCTTCTAAAGCTCTGGCTCTGCCTCCTTGAACATAGCCATCAACTCTCCAAGAGTCTTCTCTTGGTTCATCATGTTGTAGTTCATGATGAACCTGCCCCAGCTGTTGGGCAGAGACTGTAAGATCAAATCTATAGAAGTCTCGGCCTCGAAGGTTATGCCCAACTGACCTAGCTGTTCGATGTCAGCAATCATCTGCGACATATAGTACTCGACAGATGTACCCTCTGACATACATGAGCGAAAGAGCTTCTTTTGCAATTCATACTTCTGAGATCTACGGTTAGATCTATGAAGGTCATTAAATGTCAACATCATGTTATAGGGGGATCCAGTCTCTTGTTCTGACGACGAAATTGTGGAGTCATTGCAGCAAGCACAACAGACTGAACAGTAAAGTTATCATCACGGTGAGTCTTCCAAAGCTCACACTCTACTATTTGCGGAGTCATTGCAACAAGAGGTCTCTCTATCGAATAGAGTAACTTCTAAGCTCCCAGAATTATCCTGAGGTTCATCTCCCAATCTGAAAATTGGAGTCATTAAAGAAATTATCGCCCATGACAATATCCCTAACGCTAATCTTTCCAGCCATCTCGATTACAATAGTCCAACTATTCAATCAAAGATATCGGGTACACTCAAAATGTAATGGTTACTATAGTCCAACTATATAACCAACTATAAGTGGAGTAGTGTCTTGTATAGTCTAACTATTCAAAGAAAGCAATAAAACAAAAATTAGTTCAACTAATATATTTATAACGACGATAAATAAAATAAAAGAGCGCGTATAAGCAAGTATTAAACGAAATTGCAAATTTAATACTGGCCTCCCACTATTTTTCGGCAAGCCTCTAACCCTCTGTTGAATACATGGGAAACCCAGTTTCCTAGTGGGCTAGGATCCCGTTAAATAACACACAACCTTGACTTTGGCCAACAAGCTGTATGAAACTTAACTAGGTAGATCTCTAAGATCAATTGGATCCCATCCAATTCCTAGATCCGATAGGTGGACCTCCAAGTCCAAAACATATATCCAATATATTTCCTAATATCTCTGAATCAACTAAGCCTTGACTTTGGCTCAACAAGCTTAATGATTCCAGTTAAGCGTGACCCATTGACAGTGGGAAAGCTTCATAATCCACGTCGATGAACAAGAAATGACCTTGACTTTGGCCAACAAGTCACAAATGCCCAAGACATGTGATATATAACACAGCCTTCGTGGTTCAAACACATCCGCGATGCAAAATAATCTTGACTTTGGCCAACAAATCAATGTCAATCTTGGATCTTGAGAAAGAACCACTCAATAGAAGGAAAACGCTTAATATTGTAGTGAGGTTTTTCGCATAAATTGGCAACCAATTTATTATCTTTGAATAGGTCTCATCATACACCCTTAAAAATGCATTCTAAAAGCATAATAAGGTGCGAATAAATTAATAATGATATGCGGATGGATATATAACATAATTTGTTCTTAGAAAAAATCTCTCCATTTTCTCCCTCTCGCTAGCACTTTACATACTTCTACCCAATTACATCATACAATAAAGAAACCTCATTTACATTGGAGGGAATTTGTGAGAAAATAAATACAAATAGATAAGAAGGTGAAAGGATGGACACGCAAGTCCAATTTAAATAAATTCCAAATTTACAAAAATTTCCAGAATTACCCCACCCATCTAATATATGATGAGTGGTAAATCTATCACTATTTCCCACTCATTTAACCTAATATTTTGTATAGTTTCTTGAGTTTTGTGAATATTTTGATGTGTTTTGTGTTATTTTGTAGATAAATAAAGTTTCAGGACATTCAAGAGGTGATTTGGGCCAAAACAGTGAAAATTGGACGAAAATGGCATTTTTGTAAATTCCCGCGTCGCGACGCCATGACCTTCAGCGTCGCGATGTCTAACATGCACCGAACAGTGCTAACATGCGCCGGGTCCACAAATCAGAATCTGAGAAAAGTTTGACTTGGCTAAAATGCGCCGTGCCACGTGTCACCATCACAGCCGATCTGCTAACATGCGCCATGCCACGTGTCAGCATCCTACGGTGCCGACAGTCGCCATCGCCACATGTGCCAAGTGTCACTCCAGGTCATTTCCATGTCATCAGCCACGTCAGCAAGTCAACAAGTCAACATTGCCACCTCACTGCCACGTCATCATCAGCCAATCAGGAATTGCCACGTGTCACAATCCTACGGTACCGACACTCCCTTTCCCACGTCACCGCCACGTCAGCACCACGTCAGCATTAATAATTGAGTATCTAATCCTTATCTGACACGTGGTGAATAAGAATCTCAGCTACCAATCAGAAGCCGCCACGTGTCACAATAATTGAAGCCCAACCACTCTGCCACGTGTCACCTTATCAGGTTATCCAGAATCTTCAAAGTGGCAAACCAGAGCTTGCCACGTCGACAAAAGCTGGCGTAGTGACGCCAGAGGCCTTGGAGTCGCGACACTGGAAGCTATCCGCGCCTATAAATTGAGCTCGAGATTTCAGAATTTAGTGCACCACATTCTCTCTTATAATCTATCTAAAGAGAGAGTTTCTCTCTCTACTTTCTTTTAATTTTTAGTTTTTTAGTTTTTTAGTTTTGTAATTAATTTTAATTACGTTTTGTTAATATAGTAATTTAATTTTTACTTATTACTTTTTACAGTTTTTACTATTTACTATGAGGAGGTAACTCCCCCAGCTAGGGTGAAAAGTAATTCTTTTACTATTGCTATTTAGATTAATCTCCCTTAAAAATAATATATTCACTATTTAAAATATTGACTTAAAAAGGATACCGCCAGATTGGTCGGTTGGTAATTCATTTTAATCTGGTTTAAACCTGACTAATAAAGGATACCGCCAGATTGGTCGGTTGGTAATTTAATTTTGGTTCCGCCTTTATGGCTGGTTGGACTTAATTTGACTTATTCAGGTTACCGCTTTTATGGCTGGTTGGAAAAAGAATCACAAGTTTATATATTATTTTATGGGAGATATCTAAATTAGTAGTAGTAAAAGTAATTCCTTTTACCTTATCATTTTATTTTATTGTAATTTACTTTTCAATATTTACTTTACCGCATTTTTACTTTATGTCTTTTATTTTCAAGTTCTTACTAACTCTAGTTATGTGTTGTAACTAAATTAGTTATCTGGGGTTGTGATGAAATCCAATATCACCGTTTTATAAGGGTTAGATTATAGCTTGGGTAATATAAAGGTTTATTTATTGAGTCTTAATCTTAATGTTTTTTCATTAACTGACCATTAATAAAATTGATCTGGTAAATATAAAATGAACTAGACATAGGGATTTTAGATTTCAGCCTTAGACTCAATAGCCCACGATCTTCCTTGAGGATAGATAACCCTTTAATAGATTTCCTTACAGGATAGGAATATACCTGTCGGGCGGGGGTAGCCATAATTGGAACTTAAACTTAATGAATCCAGATAATTTGGTTGACATAGACATATGGTTCAATTGGGTTAAACTGGGTATTTGTGTCTGACCATCGACAGAGGCTTACACATAATTTAGTGTTCCAGGTTAATAAATCAATATATTACCCAACTTTAAGATAACCACTTCATCTTTAAAATTATATTGGAAGAAATCACAACCCTGGATAGTTTTTAATATTGAATTTTCTTAAAACCTATTTTCGACAATTTTATTTACTTGCTTATAAATTTAGAATCTTCACCATTTCAAATCAAACAATCTATTAGATACTAGTAATCATTTGACCTCATAAAATTAATAGATTAGATATTAAGTCCTCGTGGGATCGATATTTTTATACTACTTGAACGATACGTGCGCTTGCGTTATACGTGTGTGTTTACGCGGTCAAGTTTTTGGCGCCGTTGCCGGGGACTTATTTATCTTTTACTATTAGTTTAGGGGTTAGATACGTTACTTTAATCTAATTTCTTTTTACTTATTGTTTTTGTTTTCTTGTGTTTCAGGTTATTAGAAACTTCATGAGATGAACCAGAAGCTTTGAACTCCGATCGTTGACCCAGAAATTGAAAGAACCATCAAACAGTTGAGAAGGGAAAGGCGAGAAGGCCAAGAAGCAATCATTAACATGGAACCTGAACCTTTGAACGTTGCACCACCAATTCCCATTCGAGATAGAACCATTCCAGTGGTTGACAGACTCATTTCCTGTATTGTACTTCCTCTCTTACCAGCAAATGCGTGTGACAACAAAACATGCATTCAAATGATTCAGCACTCAGTTCAGTTCGGGGGGAATGCAACTGAAGATCCTATTTCCCACATCAACAACTTCCTGGAAGTTTGCGGCACTTTTAATTACAACCGAGAAGCGGAAGAAGCAATGAGACTGCGAGTTTTTCCATATTCCTTAAGGAAAGAGCTAAAGCTTGGCTACATTCACTACCAGCAGTTTCTATCACAACTTTGAACACTTTAGCCACCAAATTTCTTGCAAAATACTTTCCACCAGCCAGAACCGGAAAGCTGAGGAATGACATCACATCCTTTGTACAATAAGATTCAGAATCCTTCTGCGAAGCTTGGGAAAGGTACAAAGATTTGCTCCGGAAATGTCCTCACCGTGAGATTCTAAAATGGCTTCAAGTCCAAACATTCTATAATGGGCTTTCTGGAATAATGAGAACCACAATCGATGCTGCTGCTGGAGGAGCCTTGATGGCAAAAGGAGAAGATCAAGCCTGGGACCTAATCGAAGAAATGGCCAACAACAATTCCTTGTGGCCAACAGAAAGAAGCATGATCCAAAGAATTGCAGGAATTTCTGAAGTTGGAGCAAACACAGCAGTGAATACCAGGCTGGATCAGATATGCAAATGTCTAGAAACACTTAGCACGCAAGTTGTGAACAAGAACATCACTGGAACCACAAGTTCACCATATGGAGGAGCACCAGAGTCAAACCAACATGAAGAGACGGTGAATTATGTCAACAATTTCAAAAGACAGGGGAACAATCCATATTCCAACACCTACAACCCAGGGTGGAGGAATCATCCTAATTTATCATGGAGCAACAATTCAGGCCAACAGCAGAACTATCCACCTGAATTCCAGGAACAGAACAAAATCCAGGAGCAGACAAATGAATCAGGAATAACAGAAGTGTTGACCCACTTGAAAAAGTTAGAAGCAAAACAAGACTCTCAAGCAGCAAGATATGATGCTATATTTCAATCCCAATCAGCATTAATTCAAAGTCAATCTGGTTCTATTAAAGCACTGGAGAATCAAATGGGACAACTGCCCAATGCTCAGAGTTGCAGACCGCTAGGTGCCCTTCCTAGCAACACAGAGCCAAATCCAAGGAACATGGGGAAGGAGCAATATCATGCCATCATGTTAAAAAGCGGTACCGAAATCAACAAAGATGTTGGAGCCAAAACAGTTGTTGAGTAAGTTCCAAAAGAAACAAAGCAACAGATGGAGGAAAAAAAAAGCAAAGGAAAAAGAACAGATCATTCCACCTCCACCTTTTCCTCAACATATTCAGAAGAAAAAATTGAACAAGCAGTTTTCTCGGTTCCTGGAAATCTTCAAAAAGCTGCATATCAACATTCCATTTGCAGAAGTGTTGGAACAAATGCCCACCTATGCTAAATTCATGAAAGATATTCTTTCACGAAAAAAAAGATTGGGAGAATACGAAACAGTAGTATTAACAGAAGAATGCAGCGCTATCATTCAGAGGAAACTTCCCCCAAAGTTGAAAGATCCAGGCAGTTTCACTGTTCCTTGCGTCATAGGAGAACATGACTTTGGTAAGGCTTTGTGTGATTTAGGTGCTAGTGTTAACTTGATGCCTTTTTCTATTTTTAGGAAATTACAGATTGGAGAAACAATGCCAACTTATGTCTCACTACAACTTGCTGATAGAACGCTCGTATTTCCGAGAGGTGTAGTTGAAGATGTGCTGGTCAAGGTTGACAAATTCATTTTCCCAGCAGATTTTATTGTCCTTGATATGGAGGAAGACGTAGACGTGCCAATCATCATTGGGAGACCATTCTTGGCTACAGGTCGAACCATTATTGATGTACAAAAAGGAGAATTAACCATTAGGGTACAGGACCAAGAAGTAACATTCAATATTTTCAAGGCCATGAATTTCCCAGATGATGAAAAGAAAGAGGAATGTTTCAAACTCTATGTGATACACAGTACGATTCAGAACTCTGATGAAAGACAAAGTTCTACTGACAAACTTAAAACATGTCAATTGCCTGTGGAGCCTAAAGATAAAGTAACTTTTGCACTGAAAGAGCCAATTCTTGCACTACAACCAACAGAAGAGAAAAAGTTCCACCAGCTCAACGAATTGGAGAGAAATTCACAATCAGCCTTTTGAGGATGCCAAAATGTACAAAGAAAATGGCAAGAAAAGACATGATGAGAAGTTAGTGCGCATACAACTGGAACAAGGGCAGAAGGTACTGTTAAACAAATAAAGAGTGAAATTATTCCCATGGAAGCCAAAATCACGGTGGTCAGGTCCATTTGTGATCACCAAAGTTTTACCAAATAGAGCCGTTGAGATACATGATCCTGACGCTAACAAAACTTTCAAGGTTAAAACAAGCGTGTCAAACACTACTGGGGAGAATCATTTGAGCGACAAAAAGAAAGTGTCACACTTTCAGATTCAGCTTAACATTCGAGTAGTCAAGTCTGGCTGACGACTTTAAACTTAGCGCTCGCAGGGAGGCAACCCATGCAATTTTTGTATATATTGTGATTTGGTGTGTTGTATTAATTTTGTGTGTTTAGTTTTTGCAGGTTAAGACATTTCAAGATGGAAGAAGCTCTCGCAAATCTTCACAAGCAATTTCCTTCTCTCCCTCCAAAATCTCTGATGAAATTATACAAAGCTCGCTTGGAACGGATGAGGTTATTGACAATCCATGGTATTCCTAATGATATTCGTTGGGTAATTGAAGCACGAATCTAATTGGCAGGTGAGTCTTCTGACTCTTTTATTTCACATCTGCCTGGTTTTGGAAGAAGCACCTATGCAAAGAAACGTAGAGCTAAGCAAATGGGTGTTTGTTACAAATGTGCACGATTTAATTACAACACTCGTTGTCGTTCTTTAGGAATGGTGTCTGATAATCGTGAAGACAAAATTAAATTCATTAGGGATGGCTTGAGTAAGGTCTGTAGATGAAATATCTTCAACTCTTGAGACGCATCCCAGTGGATATATTCATATAGTCATTCGAAAATTACATACACAATTCCAAAAGAAAAGACAGTTGTTAAGTCTCGGGAATCTGACTCAAAAAGACCCTGTTAGCCAATTTATAAGAAAATTGGATGGGAAGCTTGTCCTTGATGCATAGACGTCAATCAAACCGTTACTTTTCTTGTAAATATTATATCTCTTTGTCTTTGCTTAATAATTATAATTTGTTTTGTTGTATTTTCTCCGACAGGATCCAGATCTTTTTGACTATCACGATAATATTTCGCTACTAATCGTCCTCTGGAAGATACATGTGCTATTATTACTCACCTTTTTCAGGTATTATAAATTCAGCCCGTCATTGCACTTTTGAAGGCATCCATAGTTGAAAAAGAAATACATAAAAAATGGAAGCCACTTCAAGAAGACGAGTTGAAAACATCTGTGTGTTTTTTTTACGGTAGTAGTGTTGAAACTAAAACACAATACGTAGAAGCAGCACAGGAATTGGGTCGAGTCTTAGCTGCAAGGAATATGCACTTAATATATGGCGGAGGAAATCTTGGACTTATGGGGATCGTTTCAAAGGTTGTACAGGAAGGAGGCAGTCACATTTTGGGAATCATCCCAAAACCCTTGGCAGAGGAAAATCTTATTGAACCATCAAACAGAGAGGAACCGATCGTGCCAGGTATGTCTGAATGACTGGTAGAAATGATTAACCGTGCTGATGCTTTTATTGCTTTGCCAGGTGGCTTGGGTACATTGGAGGAAATTTTTATTGTGCTATCTTTGGCGAACCTGAACATACACCAGAACTGTTTTGACTGCTCAACGTTGATGGATTTTATGATTTTCTTTGTGTGTTTCTTGATGATGCCCGGAGAAATGGGTTCGTGTCAAAACCTATGAAAGAACTCTCTTCACTACTGCCAGAACTGCTCCGGATCTAATAGACCAACTCATAGCCTATGAACCATAAGTTTACCCTATCCTTTCAAAGATAAATTGGTCCGAGGATGATCGTGGTAAGAGGCGTCGAATTAATCTGGATCTTAACCTTTAATTTCCTGTAGATTTCAGCTAACCAGGTACGACCTTCTTAACTCTCCTTTACTATTTAAGACATTGGGGACAATGTCCATTTAGGTTTGGGGGGGGGAATTAGTTGATCAGTACCTTGTTTTTAGTTTTTGTGTGTTTTTTTTATTTTTAGTCCTAAATTTTTCGAAAAAAAAAATTGAAATTTTCAAAATTACAAAAATATTTTGTGTTGTTTTTGTGTTTTTATTTTGACTAAAAAGGTGAAATTGGTAAGAGATAGTCGAGTAAGGGGTTTCCACTCCTGAGACGTATCTCAAACCTATTTCGAAACAAGTTAATTTTTGTTTATTTCCTTTTAAATTATTTAATTTGTGAATTCTCCTTAAAACGGACTAAAATGGATCTTCATATGCTCAGTTGACAATATTATCAACATATATAGTAACATGGACATGAGCTAAAATTGAAAAGTTTGTATATCAGTGCTCTAGTTTAATTGGAAGAAACATCTCAAAAAGCAATGGAGTAAAAAAAAACGTTTGAGATCCGAGTTATTAAGTCTGTAAGGGTGTTTTAACACCTAGTGCCCTAAAACCAACTGGTTTGGGAGTCACTGGCCCAAAGCTCACTACATGGATCAAATATGCTGCGAAAAATATATTTATATCTGAAGTCTGGGTAATTAAGTCTGTAGGGGTGTCTTAACACCTCGTTTCCTAAAGCCAACTGGTTTGGGAGCCACCGACCCAACACTCATTACATAGATGGAAGATATTGTATATAAATAAAAAATAGAAAAAATCAAGAAAAAATAAGAAAAATGAGAAAAATTTATTCCATTGCTGCAAAAAAGTGTGAATTCTGATAAAACTTTAGGACAAAAATATTTCTCTCTATCAACTGCACTTATGACTGTTGTGGGCAAAAAGTGAGTTGTTTAATATTTTGTTGGCTGTATATATGAAAAATGGTAAAAATAATCGGAGAATTTACTTATTCAGTAATTTAGAATGAAACAAAACAACTAGTAACTTGGAGTAGAAGTTTCACCTGATTAGTCACTAACATTTTATTTCTCTTTTCGCTTGTTTTTTTGCTTTTATGTGCATTAGTTTTACTACCTTTTTGCTTTTGTAAAATGTTTGTGGGTATCATTGCTGTAAACCCTCACGAGACTACAACTCGTCCACTAGGGACACCTAGGGGTTTAAAGGCTTGTTGCATACGCTAAATGCAACCGTGATCCCTACAAAAGTGGCTTAGTTAATTTATTTATGTTATTTTACTTTATGTTTTGCTCGAGGACTAGCAAAATGTTAGGTTTGGGGGTGTGATGAATAGTAAATCTATCACTATTTCCACTCATTTAACCTAATATTTTGTATAGTTTCTTGAGTTTTGTGAATATTTTGATATGTTTTGTGTTATTTTGTAGATAAATAAAGTTTCAGGACATTCAGGAGGTGATTTGGGCCAAAACAGTGAAAATTGGATGAAAATGGCATTTTTGTAAATTCCCATGTCGCGACGCCAAGACCTTCAGCGTCGCGACGTCTAACATGCGCCGAACAGTGCTAACATGCGTCGGGTCCACAAATCAGAATCTGAGAAAAGTTTGACTTTGCTAAGATGCGTCGTGCCACGTGTCACCATCACAGCCGATCTGCTAACATGCGCCGTGCCACATGTCAGCATCCTACGGTGCCGAAAGTCGCCAACGCCACGTGTGCCATGTGTCACTCCAGGTCATTTCCATGTCATCAGCCACGTCAGTAAGTCAACAAGTCAACATTGCCACCTCACTGCCACGTCATCATCAGCCAATCAGGAATTGCCACGTGTCGCAATCCTACGGTGCCGACACTCTCTTTCCCACGTCACTGCCACGTCACCGCCACGTCAGCACCACGTTAACATTAATAATTGGGTATCTAATCCTTATCTGACACGTGGCGGATAAGAATTCAGCTACCGATCAGAAACCGCAACGTGTCACAATAATTGAAGCCCAACCCTCTGCCACGTGTCACCTTATCAGCTTATCCAGAATCTTCAAAGCGGCAAACCAGAGCTTGCCACGTCGACAAAAGCTGGCGTAGCGACGCCAGAGGCCTTGGAGTCGCGACGCTGGGAAGCTTATCCGCGCCTATAAACTGAGCTCGAGATTTCAGAATTCAGTGCACCACTCTCTCTCTATCATCTATCTAAAGAGAGAGTTTTCTCTCTCTACTTTCTTTTATTTTTAGTTTTTTAGTTTTTTAGTTTTGTAATTAATTTTAATTACGTTTTGTTAATATAGTAATTTAATTTTACTTTTACTTTTTACAGTTTTTACTATTTACTATGAGGAGGTAACTCCCCAGCTAGAGTGAAAGGTAATTCTTTTACTATTGCTATTTAGATTAATCTCCCTTAAAAATAATATATTCACTATTTAAAATATTGACTTAAAAAGGATACCGCCAGATTGGTCGGTTGGTAATTCATTTTAATCTGGTTTAAACCTGACTAATAAAGGATATCGCCAGATTGGTCGGTTGGTAATTTATTTTGGTTCCGCCTTTATGGTTGGTTGGACTTAATTTGACTTAATCAAGTTACTGCCTTTATGGCTGGTTAGAAAAAGAATCACAAGTTTATATATTACTTTGTGGGAGATATCTAAATTAGTAGTAGTAAAAGTATTCCTTTTACCTTAGCATTTTATTTTATTGTAATTACTTTTCAGTATTTACTTTACCGCATTTTTACTTTATGTCTTTATTTTCAAGTTTTTACTAGCCCTAGTTATGTGTTGTAACTAAATTAGTTATCTGGGGTTGTGATGAATCCAATATCACCGTTTATAAGGGTTAGATTATAGCTTGGGTAATATAAAGGTTTATTTATTGAGTCTTAATCTTAATGATTTTTCATTAACTGACCATTAATAAAATTGATCTGGTAAATCTAAAATGAACTAGACATAGGGATTTTAGATTTCAGCCTTAGACTCAATAGCCCACGATCTTCCTTGAGGATAGATAACCCTTTAATAGATTTCCTTACAGGATAGGAATATACCTGTCGGGCGGGGGTAGCCATAATTGGAACTTAAACTTAATGAATCCATATAATTTGGTTGACATAGACATATGGTTCAATTGGGTTAAACTGGGTATTTGTGTCTGACCATCGATAGAGGCTTACACATAATTTAGTGTTCCAGGTTAATAAATCAATATATTACCCAACTTTAAGATAACCACTTCATCTTTAAAATTATATTTGAAGAAATCACAACCCTATATAGTTTTTAATATTGAATTTTCTTAAACCTATTTTCGACAATTTTATTTACTTGCTTTAAATTTAGAATCGTCACCATTTCAAATCAAACAATCTATTAGATACTAGTAATCATTTGACCTCATAAAATTAATAGATTAGATATTAAGTCCTCGTGGGATCGATATTTTTATACTACTTGACGATACGTGCGCTTGCGTTATACGTGTGTTGTTACGCCGGTCAATATCCATCTATATACATTATTCTACAAATACATCCAAGTATTCAAACAAAGAATGTTTTCAATCTCTAATTCAATTAATTAATCTTCAATTAATGACCATCTAATATTCATACAACGATTTGATTTGCGCGAGTCCAATTCGTTTAAGAATAATTACTCAAAGTACATATTTTTGAATTATATCGAACTACAATTTTAAATCCAATTTAAATTGTATCCAATACTAATTCATATTTAATTCCAAATTAAATAATTACACTTTTAATAGTGCATTTTAGACTTGAATTCCAAATCCAATCTAAATGGGTCTCAAAGGCCCAATTAGCATCCAATATTATTCAATTAAAGTCCAATGGGCTTTCAATTAATTCTTTAGGCATGATCTTTGGCCATAATGGATCAAACCAAAATGCCAAGGCCCAAATAGGAATCACCCTATGCCAAAAGTCAATTTAGGCCCATTAGGCCCAATTAAAATTTTTAAAGACCCAAAAGTCATATTTTGACTTTATGGAAATGGTTTTAGGCCCAATTGGATCCAACCCAATTGTCCAAAACCAAACTTGGCCCAACCAAGCCCATTAGCCCAAATAACAAATTAAATTAATATTATTCCAATTACATATTAATCATGCAATTAACATAATTAATCAATTAATCTAATATTTCCAAAACACTAATTAATCTAATTAATCATGCTTAACATTCAATTTATGTCCAACACAGATTGAAGCAAAATAAATCTTACAACATGCTTCAAACTCACGGCTAAGTAAAGAAATATTATCCAATTTTGATTTCAATCCAATTAAATCAACAATCAATATTCATTTCATGCTTATAATACATCAAATTGTCTAATTTTCAAAAAATCACCATGAGCATACAAGGGTCAGGATTCGTCCATGATAAAAAAAATTTGGGAAATTTTTGATCCAATCAATTTCTCAAATCTAATGATACACAAATCCAATTCATCATCATATAAACACAACCAAATAATCAATTTGGAAAAATCAAGCTCCAAGAAAAAATACCCAAATAAAGTCCATAAACCCTATAAATTAAAATCAAGTTTAGGTGGCTCTGATACCATTGTTAGTGTCCTAGACATGCCAAGGATCTCTAAATAAGATTTATGTGTGAATAAAATCAAAAAAAGTTGCGGAAGACTTACATTGAGTGGATGAGAAGTTCAAAACTTTCTTTGTTTGTTGGAAGCTCCAAGCTTTGAAAATGAATTTCAAACTCAATGGTAGGTTTCCCTATCACCTTCAAAGACTCCTAAAGTGCTAGCTTGCTTGAAAGTTTTGCAACAAAAATTTCTTTAAGTTGAGAGAGGGTTCGGCAATGGCAAGGAGAAAAGAGAGAGAGTGTTTTTTGTGTTGTAATGTTTCAAAAACAAAAGGCAAGTGTTACAAAACTTTCTCAACACACTTTAGTTGTGTGAAAGATGGCATTAAATGAGCTCAACTACTTCCGTCAACTTTTGACAAGTTGATATAAGTCAAGTGGGTCCGACCACTTGAATTCAAAATTGAGTTGGCTTCTCCAACACACGTTGGGCCCGGATTCGTTTAATCCAATTACAAGACATGGTTGGCTTCTAGCAAAGCACCGTGCCTACCCAATTCTCCAGAAATATTCAACGAGGAATATATAATCATCATCAGGCGTAGTATACTAAGTATTGCGTATTGCGATCCAGTATCTGATGTCACATGTTAGGCCTAGGGCTGGAATTGTGTCTGCCCCGTACGAAGCATATATCGGATGTTGGACAATTATGACATATAGTGTCACTATTTGTAAATATCATGGTGTTGTTGTACAAATTAACTATGTGAACAAAGAGATTGCACTCTTGTCATTGTGATTAGATCACCTAGATGTATAAATGATGAGGTCCCTATGATTTGTTCCTGGACAGAATGATATGAGACAATATCAGTCCACGAAGGATAAATCATTAAATATCCCTGGTCAGAGCATTGTCGAGATTGGACATCGATAAATGCATAAAAGACTAGTATTACACTTGTGCGCGTTGTGAGGGAACAACATCATAGTTCTCATATATTCGGGTAAGGATACCCATGCAAGTGTAATAGGAGGTTGTGTTTTACCGATGGTACGGGAAACAGCTTCGCTCTGGATAGACCCCATCGGAATTCCATTGGTAGTATGACTATGTGTCTATGGAAGTCCGAAATCAGGGTATGTGTATTTGGTCTTAACCTGAGACTTGCACCGCGTAGTATGACTATGTGTCTATGGAAGTCCGAAATCAGGGTAGGTGTATTTGGTCTTAACCTGAGACTTGCACCGCTAATACTTGCGACAATCAATATACTTTGGTTACGGTCATCCAGGGCTTTAACAGGTTCTGTGTACACCAATGCTGGGTATATTGAGAATCGTAGTGTGTTGGGTGTAATGTCAAGATGGAAGTGTCACTCCAGTCATATGAAGATGAAGGTCACGTAGGATACAGGACTGGTTCTCTTAAATGATGCAGCTATCGGGATAAAATGACAAGGTCAGGTTTATCCGATTATAGAGACTAGTTACCAGACATCCGACATGTGCTTCGTACGGGGCAGACACAATTCCAGCCCCAGGCCTAACACGTGATCATCTGATACTGGATAGAATACGCAATACTACGTATACTACGCCTGATATAGATCCTTATTCCTGTAAGGATACTTCCAGAGAATTGGGTAGGCATGGCGCTTTGCTAGAAGCCAACCTTGTCTTGTAAATCGGTAAAATGTAGTACTTGGTACTTACGTGTTCGGATAGTCCGACGACCAAATTTACTGCCACATATCCGTTGATCTCATAGGTCGCTTCCCAAAGATTCACCGATGACGTATGACTCGCACTCTAAATTAATCTGGGATTAATTAGAAGAGAGAGGAAATTAATCTAGGATTAATAGTGGAGATATTTTATCTAGGATAAAATATCCATTAAAGAATAATCGATTAATTAGGAATTAATCGATTAATTAATATATTTGATATATTAAACGAAATTGGATTTCGACGCGGAATTAAAATTGGATTTTAATTCGGGCGAACGAATTAATTCTTTAGCGACGTGAATAGTGATTTCGCTAGGCGTAATCATTTAATTACGTCGCAACGGAAAATTTGTTAATTTGGAATTAGCAAACCCGAGCCCGAGATTTTTTGTGAGTGCATTCGCTTTTCGAATTCGAGTGCGGCACGCAAGTCAAATCAAGCGTCAAATCATTAGTCGCATCAAGCGTCAAATCATTTGTCACTTTGAGTGATTTGACTTGACAACTTGATTGATGTGATTGATTGATTGATTGATGTAGTGGTTAAAAGCTTTAAAAGTTTTACTTTTTAAAAGCCAAAAAGTTTGGTATATGTTTTAGAAATCAAATACCAAAATTTACTTAACACATTTTCATCTCTCTCTCTCCATTTTCTCTTCATTTCTCTCGCCCATGGAGGGACATTTTGCTTCTGTTTTCTGCCCAGAAAACTGAGCAAATGGAAGCCAAGAGTGTGATTTTTGTGGCAAAATCACAAGTGCTAACACACTTACGAGACATGCGAAGGTGATAGGGAAGTCTACCCATGAGCCGGGAATCGTTCGACGAAGCTCGGAGCTTGACGAAGATAATCCAAATGGGCGCAAATGGTGGAACCAGTGAGCAGCTCACTGCCGCATGTACCAGTGGCCAAAAATCAGATTTTGTTACCTTCACGTCGCTCAACCGATCGATGTGAGTATTCTGTAACTTCTCGATTGTTATTCACACATGTTTTCATGCTTATTATTGATCTTGGGATCTTAATAGAAACCAACAATGACATCTAGAACAAGGTTTGAGCATGAAATTGATTTAGGGGTTAAAATTTCGGTAATTTATATTTGAGCATGATTTGAATAAATTGGATGTTTGAGTATGTTTAATACATGTTTAATTGATAATTGATTGGATCAATTAGATGATAATTGATTGGATCAATTAGATGAAATCATGTTTGTAATATTTTTCCTCAAATTTTTGGTGTTGGCCGAATACAACTAGCCCTAATTGTCTTGGAATTTTTTGATTTTTTGTTCATTAGATGAATTGGAAATCATTCGTGAATGTTGATTTATGTCGATTGTGGATTTAATTGGATTGAAACCAAATCAGATATAATTTCCCACCATTGCCGAGACTTGGAGCATGTAATTGGGTTTGATTTTAATCAAAATGTGTTGGACATGTGATGATGAAAATGAGCATGATTAATTGTATAAATTGATGTTTTAGAAATGTCAATTTGGGTGATTAATCATGATATACACTTTAGTTTAATTAAATGTGAAATTGTATTTTTTGTGTTTAATTAAATTGGGCCTTAAAATTGGATTTGGGCTTTAATGTTGTAAATGGGCTTATTGGGCTTTGTTGTACAAAGTTGGGTTTAGGCAAAATTGGTTGGATCCAATTAGGCCCAAAACCGCCTCCATAAAGCCCAAATACGACTTAATGGCCTTTAAAGTTTATTGGGCCTAATGGGCCAAAATTGATTTATGGGCTTATAGGGTAATTCCGGATTGGATTTTGGTTATACCCGAGTTGACCAAAAGTCCACGCCTTAAGAAATAATTAAAAACTCATTGGACTTTAATTAAATTGACGTTGGACGTTAATCGGGCTTTGAGACCCATAACGATTAAATTTGGAATTTAAGTCGTAAAAGTTCATTAATAAAGTGTAATATTTAATTTGGAATTAAATAGTGAATTAGAATTGAATGCATATTAGATTGGATTTAATGATGTAGTTTAATTTAATTCGAGAATTCGTACTTTGAGTACTTATTCGCAAAAACGAGTTTGACTCGAGCAAAATCAAATCGTTGTTTGAACATTGGATGATCACTAATTATCAGATTAATTAATTTGATTAGATTGATTGATAACATGCTCGTGTGAATACATGGTTGCGATGCATGAATATGTATATCGGATGGATATTAGATAGGTGGGGCAATTTTGGAAATGTAATAAATTTGATTTATTAATTGGACCTGCGTGTCCAACCCTATTACCTCTCATTTATTTGTATTCTCTTCTCCCTATTCCCCTCAATGTAAATGAGGTTTCTTTAGAAGTGTAGTGTAACGGGTAGAAGCAATACATGTGCTAGCGGGAGAGAGAAATGGAGAGATTTGATCTAGGATCAATGTGTAAAGTATCTATCCGCATATCATTATTATTTTATTCATATGCGCTTTATTATGTGTTCAGAATGCATGTTTAAGGGTGTATGATGATGAGACCTTAACAAAGATAATAAATTGGTTGCCAATTTGCACGCGAAAAACCCTCAAATAATATTAAGCGTCTTTCCTTCCATTGAGTGATTCTCACTCAAGATCCGAGACTGGCATTGGCTTGTTGGCCAAAGTCAAGGCCTTTGTCCGTCGAGGATGTGTTTGAATCACGAAAGCTTTGTTCCATGTCAGTGTCTTGTCCAAGTTGTGGTTTGTTGGCCAAAGTCAAGACCATTTCTTGTCCATCAACATTGATTACAATGTTTTCCATGGTCAATGGGTCGCGCTTGACTGGGATCACTAAGTTTGTTATGCCAAAGCCAAGGCTTAGTTGATTCAGAGGAAAAAGGTTAGGTAATACATTGGATTTATTGGCATATATAAGATATATGTTTCGGACTTGGATTTCCCCTACCGGATCTAGGAATTGGATTGGATCCAATTGATCTTAGAGATCTACCTAGTTAATTATCATATAATTTGTTGGCCAAAGTCAAAATTGTGTGATATTTAACGGGATCCTAGACCACTAGGAACACGATTTCCTGAGTACTCGACAGAGGGTTAGAGGCTCGCCGAAAATTAGTGGGAGGCAAGAATTGAATTTGCAATATTCGTTCAATAACTTGCCATACGCGCTCAAAAAATAAATATCATTCGTCAATTATTAAATGTTAGTTGGACTAATATTTAAATTTTTGTTTTAATAAATAGTTGGACTATATTCAAACAATTCATTTATAGTTGATTTTATAATTGGATTATAGTAATCAATATAATTGATTTAAATCTATTAAATTATAGTTGATTAAATGGTTGGACTATTGTAATCATTATAATAAATAGTACCGAAATCGTTGATTAAATAGTTGGACTATTAAAATCAAGATAAAATTGAAAGATTGACATTTAAAACATAATCTTTGGAAAATGTATTTAAATGGTTTAATTTTCAAATTGGGAATAATTTCAGGATGGTCCTGAAAATAATAAGTTATTTTATTTGATAAAATAACAATTATGCCTAAGCCCGGAGTTAAGCAAATAGTAGAGCATAATCTTTGGAAGATTATGTGATGATAACTTTAGTGATTAATCCATTTAGCTTGTCGCAGTAGACTCCTTAATTTCTGAATCAGAACTAAGGATTAGATCCTTAAAGTATGATAAAGAAATTGAAGGATCTCATAAATCTATCTTTAGATTTTAGAAGTACTAAAATTGCATTGATAACTCTTGAGAGTTAATGACTATTCTCAAGGAGATAAAGTCAAAGTTTGCAATTAGACAAGTAGCGCTAGGCGCACCTTACTTTGATATTCTAGAAAGCCAAGGCTTTGCCAAAGGCTTCTGGAATATGAAAAAGGGCAAAGGCAAAATAATTATAATCTTCTGGGAATATAAAGGACATATCCTAAATATCTGCTTAAATTGTGGCAAATGGGATCGCGGAAGCGTGACTGCCGTTTGGACAAAGCAGATATGAAGGAATTGAAGACGAGCAGGCTCTAACTTCAAATATGTTTGTCAACATTATGTTCACTACTAGTATTAAAATTTATTTTAGATACTTAGTGTGGTACATAAAATATATGTATTGAGGTTCAGAATCTGTTTTGAACAGGATATTGACTTCAAATTGAGATTAATTTGCGGATTGGAAACGGGACGAAAGTCATTGTTTTAACTGTATATACCTAAGTTTAGGAACTACCTTCGGGTATGTACCTAAATTTGGAAACTGTTATAATGTAACTAGTTTGACTAGAAACATTATCTCTATACAGTGTTTAACCCGCTGCGGGTGAACCTTTATATTCTAGAACACTAAAGTGTTTCATTATCTAAAGATGATATTGAGATAAACACATTAGATGTGAATAACAGAATTTATATTTTGAATATAAAAAAAATCTCAAACATATAACATGACAAACAAATAGCTCAAACTGATTTGATCAGAAGAAACATATTGTGGCATTGTTGTCGGGGACACAATTAAACAGAATCGTATATCCACACTTTCGAAGATGGGTACTCGGACTGATTTGATCCTATTCAAATAAAGTCTACGAATCTAGTTTATTGGGCAAAGTGCCTAAACACTATTTACTTGGTAAAAGTGTAAATGCCACTGATCTGTTAGCCCTAATTCATAGTGAAGTAAGTGGGCCAATGTCTAACTAGGCTAGAGGTGGATATGAATATTTCTTGACCTTACGGATGTGGCATCACGTTATGGTTATGTGTTTCTTCTGAAGAACAAAAATCGGAAACTTTTATAGTTTCGACATGAAATAGACAAACAGATCGGCTTAAGTATTAAACCGTCACGGTAAGACCGTAATGGACAATACTTAAGCAATAAGTTTCTCATATAAACTTGAAAGAGTATAGTATTCTTTCAAATAGGACTCCTCCCGGAACACGTCAAAGTGACGGTGTGTCCGAACTGAGAAACCGAATTTTATTGGACATGATAAGGTTAATCATGAGTCGCTCTGAGCTACCATTTCCTTCAACGGATAAGCATTAACAATGCAGAACTTATTTAGAATAAGGTTCCATAATTATCTGTTTGACAGATATCATATTTGATATGAACGGGAAAGAAACCAGGTTTCACATTCCTAATAATTTGGGTATACTAGGCATATGTTTGGATGAAACCAAACTAGAACCCAAATTGGATAAGTGCCAATGTAGGTTATCATAGGGATACCATAAGTATTGTACTTATACATCTCACATGAGAACAATATAATTGTTGCTCGCCAAGTGGTTTTCCTAAGAGGAATACCGATATGCAGTGGTAAGTATGAGGATAGTAAAACTCGATGAAAATCAGAGTAATACTGTTCAAGGCACCGAATCCTTAATGGAACACAAACCGTTCATCAAGGATGAAACTGTACCATTAATCTTCGAACACACAAGAACCACGTATGTCGGAGAGAGTCAGAAAACAACCTAGGGTATGGGTTTCTGATCTCACCTCATAAAGATGTCCATCTTATTAAGGTATACCAACTGACTACGTATGAGGTAGTGATACAAGTATCGACTCACTCTTATGACAAGTGTCATGAATCCAAAATGGATTCCATGTATATCAATAAGTTTGGACACTAGTTGTGTACCGCAAGGCATTGTGCCTATTGGTACTTTATAAGTCTTCAAGGAAGACATACATGGAAGGCAACATACCAACGTACTAAGCTAGGCTTGTAGCAGAAAGGTATCGTTATCAACATTGTGTTGATTACGATTCAACCTTTTACCTGTTTCCACGGTAAATCTATTGGATAATGCTTGCTAAGGCTGCATGTTTCATGTATGAAATATGACAGCTTAACGGGAAAATCGCTTTCTTGAAAATGAAACCTTTTGGAGGATGTTTACAACATCCTGAGAGTTTTGTCGTACCAAAACTAGCAAACAAGGTTTGCGGTCATTCGATCCATGTTTGGATTGAAGCAAGCATAGGTTCTTGGAATTATCGTTTTGATATAATCATAATGGAGTATGATTTAATTCAAAACGAAATGATTCTTGTGTATATAAGAAGATTAGTGGGAGCGCACTGACAGTGGTTGTCCTATAAAATAATGATAATACGTCATTTCTTGGAACTGATATTCCCATAAAATAATTGTGAAAGATTTGCTTTCGAGAAAATTCTCCGAGAACTCGTACATTGAAAAATGTACGTGACCTGGTGTCTAATACGCTTTGAGCATTGGATTCACAAACAGGCCAATCCGAGTGATAGTCACTGGATTGAAGTAAGAACATATGTTAGTTTCTTAGAGAACTAAGGATGTTGTCTTAGTCTATTGAGAAGGAGAACTTGAAGTGACTGGGATCACTGTAGCAAGTTTCCTAAACCGATAAAACGACTATAAGTCGTAGACAGTACTATACAAAGTTTGAATAACGGAACAGTGGAGCTGGAAATCTTCCAAGCAAGATACTGCTACCATATAAACAACAAATGCGGGTTAATTGCTACAGCTGAGGGGCAATAAAAGCCTTCTGGGTCAATAAAAATCTAATTAGATTAGATATAATTATGTTAGCAGCTGAGCTAGGTGTTAGCACAGGCTAAAGAATTAATGGTCTCATCACGATCCAGATATATACTTCGATATTCATCTGATTCGTTCGGATCATACATCGTGGCGATGTGATGATCGAATAAATCGCATCAGATGATAATCATACAAATCCGCTGACGAAAGCCTTTCCTCAGCAGTTTGAGCCAACCGTACATAGTCCGGGTGTAAAACACTCGAGTGACTGGCTATAGGCCATGTGGGAGATTGTTGGACAATTATGACCCATAGCGTCACTATTTGTACAGATCATGGTGTTGTTGTACAAATTAACTATGTGACAAAGGAGATTGCACTCTTGTCATTTGTGATTAGATCACCTAGATATATAAATGATGAGAGGTCCTTATGATTTGTTCCTGGACGGAGAATGATATGAGACAGTATCAGTCCCGAAGGATAAATCATTAAATATCCCTAGTCAGAGCAATGTCGAGATTGGACATCGATAAATGCGTAAAAGACTAGTATTACACTTGTGCGCGTTGTGAGGGCACAACGGCATAGTTCTCATATATTTGGGTATAGGATACTCATGAAAGTGTAATAGGAGGTTGTGTTTTACCGATGGTACGGGAAATAGATTCGCTCTGGATAGACCCCCTCGGAATTCCATTGGTATTATGACTATGTGTCTATGGAAGTCCGAAATCAGGGTAGGAGTATTTGGTCTTAACCTGAGACTTGCACCGCTAATACTTGCGACAATCAATATATTTTGGTTGCGGTCGTCCAGGGTTTTAACATGTTCTGTGTAGGCCAATGTTGGGTATATTGAAAATCGTAGTGTGTTGGGTCTGATGTTAAGATGGAAGTGTCACTCTAGTCATATGGAGATGATGGTCACGTAGGATACGGGACTGGTTCTCTTAAATGCTGCAGCTATCGGGATAAAATGACAAGGTCAGGTTTATCCGATTATAGAGACTAGTTATCAGACATCCGACATGTGCTTCGTACGGGGCAGACACAATTCCAGCCTCAGACCTAGCACATGATCATCTGATACTGGACAGAAATATGCAATACTACGTATATTATGCCTGATATAGATCCTTTATTCCTGTAAGGATATTTCCGAAGAATTGGGTAGGCATGGCGCTTTGCTAGAAGCCAACCTTGTCTTGTAAATCGGTAAAATGTAGTACTTGGTACTTACGTGTTCGGATAGTCCGACGACCAAATTTACTGCCAACATATCCGGGGATATCATGGGTCGTTTCCCAAAGATTCACCGATGACGTATGACTCGCACTCTAAATTAATCTGGGATTAATTAGAAGAGAGAGAAAATTAATATGGGATTAATAGTGGAGATATTTTATTCTGGGATAAAATATCCATTAAAGAGAGATAACGATTAATTTGAATTAATTGATAAATTAATATATTTGATATATTAAACGAAATTGGATTTCGACGCGGAATTAAAATTGGATTTTAATTCGGGCGAACGAATTAATTTAGAATTAATTCGTTAACGACGTGAATAGTGATTTCACTAGGCGTAATCATTTAATTACGTCGCAATGGAAAATTCGTTAATTTGGAATTAGCGAACCCGAGCCCGGGATTATTTACGAGTGCATTCGCATTTCGAATTCGAGTGCGGCACGCAAGTCAAATCATTATTCGCATCAAGCGTCAAATCACTTTTGTCACTTTGAGTGATGTGACTTGACAACTTGATTGATGTGATTGATTGATTGATTGATGTGGTTAAAAGCTTTAAAAGTTTGACTTTTTAAAAGCCAAAAAGTTTGGTATATGTTTTAGAAATCAAATACCAAAATTTACTTAACACATTTTCATCTCTCTCTCTCCATTTTCTCTTCATTTCTCTCGCCCATGGAGGGGCATTTTGCTTCTGTTTTCTGCCCAGAAAATCGAGCAAATGGAAGCCAATAGTGGGATTTTTGTGGCAAAATCACAAGTGCTAGCACACTTACAAGACATGCGAAGGTGATAGGGAAGTCTATCCATGATTCGAGAATCGTTCGACGAAGCTCGGAGCTTGACGAATATGATCCAAATGGGCGCAAATGGTGGAACCAGTGAGCAGCCCACTGCCGCGTGTACCAGTAGCCAAAAATCAGATTTTGTTGCCTCCGCGTCGCTCAACCAATCGATGTGAGTATTCCGCAACTTCTCGATTGTTATTCACACATGTTTTCATGCATATTATTGATCTTGGGACCTTAATAGAAACCAACATCGGATCACTAGCAACCAGTCTCTGTAATCGGATAATCATGACCTAGTCATACTATCCCGATAGTTGCAGTATTTAAGAGTACTAGTTATGTATCCATGCGTGATCATCATCTCCATATGACTGAAGTGAACCCATAAGAGGCGTACACAAGTATTGATTGTCGCATCCAATACACTACGATTCTCAGTACGATTCTCTGTAAACCCAGAAGAGGCGTACACAGAACCTGTTAAAGTTCCGGATGACCAAAACCAAATAGTATTGATTGTCGCAAGTATTAGCGATGCAAGTCTCAGGTTAAGACCACATACACCTACCCTGATTCGGATTCCTATAGACACATAGTCATACTACCAATGGGACTCCGAATGGTCTATCCAGAGCGAAGCTGTTCCCGGTCCAACGGCTAAGAGAACCTCTTATCACACTTGCATAAGTATCCAATACTTAAATATATGAGAACTATGTCTTTAAGCTTCCATAACGCGCACAAGTGTAAAACTAGTCTATTCCGCATTATCGATGTCCAGTCCGATAATACTACAACTATGGATATTTAATGATCAAACCTTTAGTAGATTAATATTGTCTCATATCTTATTAATCTGGTACTAATCATATGGACTTTTATCATTTATATATCCAATTAATCCAATTACAAAGTGATAAAATAGCAATTTCCTTTGTCACATAGTTAATTTGTACAAAAACAAAATGTCTTTTACAAATAGTGATGCTATGGGTCATAATTGTCCAACAGAGGGTAGCCACAATTGGAACTTAATCTTAATGAATTCAGGTAACTTGGTTGACATAGACATATGATTAATTGGGTTACACTGGGTATTTGCATCTGACCATCGACATAGGCTTTTGCATAATTTCGTGTTCCAGGTTAGTAAACTAATATATTACACAAACATGAAATAATCACTTCATCTTTAAAAGATATTGGAAATATTCACAACCCTGGATAGTTTAATAATATCGAATTTTCCTTTAATTTACTTTCGCACAATTTTATTTACTTGTTTTAAGTTTAAAGTCATCATATAATCAAACAATCAACTCATTAGATACTCGTAAAAATTTGGCTTCTTAAATTAATAGCTTAGGTATTAAGTCCTCATAGGATCGATACTTTTTTATACTACTTGAACGATACGTGCACTTGCGTTATATGCGTGTGATTACGCCGGTCAACAACTCATTGTCAATCACTCAATAGTGACTCATGGGTTTTCGGTCCTGGTCATTTCTTGTTGTGACAGCTTTAGCACGTTCACAATAAGGCGTACCAAGGTCAAACTTGTCAATGATGAATTCAAGATACTTGTGAAACCCTGATAGCTTTGACACGTTCAGGATTCCGCTTTCGCTTGAATTCACCTAATATCAAATATATCTGGTACAGATAAATTTCTATCGGCCATATCCTTACAGCTTTGGCCCTTTCTCGGATATAGTCGCAGAAAATTTATCGATTAGCGGTATTGACAAAACGGACCAATTAATATGCATCAAATACATATTAAATTAAAAACCTTATTTTAAATAGGGATTTTCCGCAAAGATGTTTTTAATTTATTTAATCAAATTAAATAAATACATTTATGCATTAAAGTCAACATTAAATTTTAAAGGCATAATCATATATCGGGTGTCCAGAATCAGACTCGCTCAGATACCATTTTTGTTGGGGTTTTATAAGGAATTACGGGTTGGCGCAGCGGAACGCGGAAAAATGATTTTTCCGATTTCAAAATTTTTTCTTGTATTAATCAAATAAACATATTTATTTAATTAACCAATACTTAAAATCTGAAATTTTAACCCAAGAAATCATATTTCTTATAATTACCAAATTACCCTAAAGTTTTACAAATTAATTATTTTGGTCATTAAAATGTCAAATACATATTTAATTGATTCCAAATCAATCCCAAAATAATTTATACATGTCAAATATATTAAATTAAAATTTTCAACTCAAATCCAGAAACTTTTTCAAATTTCCGAAACTGCCAAGAGTTTTCCAGAATTACAGAAACTGCCCAGATTTTTTATTAATTGTAATTTGGCCCATTTGTTCAAAACACATCAAGATCAAATCGAATCAATCCCAAATTTGAAATACATCAAATATACATCAAATTATATCATATATATGAAAATCCTCAAAATTTGATTAGGTTAAGAACCATAATTTCACAAATTACTCAAATTTCACAATTTACATTAAATTGACAAAATTCAACACTTTAATCTTCCAATTGCCACACCAATTAAGTCTCACCATCATGAAATTAATCAAGAACAATTCTAGGTTAATTATAAATGGCTAATCAACTCTAAAATGGAAACTTTAATTTCTAATTAATCTATTAAGCTTAATTACACTAATAAGCTTATATAAATTAATCGTACATCCTTAACACCTTCAAACAAATTTCCAACACAATAATTCACATAATTAAACATTAGAGAAAATTCTAAACTACACATGTTGAAGTATAGAATCATAGAAATAATTTCTAAGTTGAAGATTGTTGAAAAAATTTACAAAAACTCCAAGCTTTTTAAGCTTTTTCTTCAAAGGTTCTTCACTTTTCTCTCAATTTAACTTAGTGAAAATATTTGAAACTTGTGTAACCAACAAAAAATGAAACCAAACAATTTGATATACCATTTTTCATTTTGGCCGATTATTTGCTTCCAAAATTAAATAACAATTATTTATTTATGTTCAATATTAATTGGTCCACATTTTTACAAAATTAAAGATAACATTTACCTTTAATAAAGTGAACTAAAATGTGTGTCAATGATATCAAGCCAAATAAAAGCTAAATCATTACATAAGATATTTATTTATTTAATTAACTTAATTATTTAACATTTAAATAATTAAATAATTAAATACAAATATCCTAATATATGTATTATATTTACTTTAAATATTGAAATACATATATATAAATGATATATCTCAAATATCACAATTTGATATTTTAATAATGTGTATTTAATAAAATCAAGTATTAAATACAAATACACATTAATTCGGAAATGACCGTTAGGTTCCGATTGTATGTATTTTTCGTTTAACCCTTAAACGAGTTATAAATAATCAATATTATTTATAACAGTTGTCTTAGTGTTCTACGAGTATATTTCATTAGTGAGACTCTCTAGATTCAGGCATATCCGTCCCGAAATCAAATTTCGTGTCTATAATTCACCCATCTGTAAATTATGACGAACAGAATAAACTCTCTGAATCATACAGGTCGAGGTCACTGCATACATATAATTCTTCTGTCACAGGTATCCGGATTATTCCAGAGATATAGATACAAACGTCAAATCTCTATAGATATAATCACGTCAACATTTCTATTAGGAATCCATTAAAAACACTTAGAATTAATTTCTACAGTGTACCACGGGCCCATGGATTTAACAGATTACTAATTCCGTATTGAATACCTATGTTATGTACACAAAGCTGACGATCCTATCTTGATACACACAGGATATCATGAGCATCAGTCCACACCCAACGAATAGGCGGATGTCTGATCTAAATAGATCGGTGACGTGACTGCCATCTAAGTGTGGAGGATAACTCAAATATCCACAGTGGTATCTCAAGTCAAAGAATCATTATGCTTACTCAACCCGAGAAAGATTCTTATTGACGTTGGTGTATCATCCGTTAAGAATCTTCGGTGAGTCGTTCAGTATTTATCTGCTATAAACACATGCACGTCTATATGAGTCTCCAAGACTCATGGTTCACTGAGAAACCATCGGAATCCAAGATTCCAATATACGACATGTATCAGTCTCAACGGGTTTACTTTACTGATCAAGTAGTGTAAACCTTGACCGGGAACTTTCTAAGAATGACAGCGTCGTGATACAACTCAATGTTAGTTCGACGCTTTTGCAACAGTATCATAACTAATCAGCCTAAGGTCAGTTACGTCTTTACCATATTAAAGAAGAAGTTATATAAAAGAAACTGTTCATTTTATTCATAATAAAATGTTACATAAGTATTTACAAGGAAATACATAATAAAATTGGCGCTCAGAGCACGAACCCTAACATAAGTTACATGTCCAATGCTCAAAATAGCATGTTGGTATCCAAGGATATTTGATACCCTCGGGTACCAAAATAATAGCCTTAAAAATTACTATTGGTGAAAATGTCTCTTTATATTCTACCATTTCTTTATGGGTATAACCTTTGACTATCAGTCTAGTTTTGAAAGTCTCTACTTGTCATCCACTCATCTATTCTTCTTGTATATCCATTTACACCTTATTAGTTTAATCCCATTAAGATCTATACGTTTCTAAACTGAGCTATGAACTCCAACTTAGATTTATGGCTTCATGTTCACAAAATTTCGAAATGGTTCCGATCAAAAAAATTGTGGGCCGGATTTCAGGCTTTGATTTTATGGAGGTTCTACAAATTTTCTCAGGCCCAAACAGTTCTCGATTGGGCTTGGTTATTCTAGTTTCTATAGGTTGGTGGTGGCACCGATCAAATAAAAAATTGAAATTACCATTTTTGACAGACAATGATGCGATTAAAAAAGCAATATAGAATCGAATATATGGGAAAGTTTCACAATCTGGCGAAGCCGATCTGTTGTTTAAGAAAGCAAAAAATGACGTGGATTTGCATATTGAAGATATTTAGCTAGCCTATAAGATTAGTACAATAATGGAGGATGATACAACATCAAATCATTACATTCTTTTTCCAAAGTTGAGTTATCATCATTATATGTTATCCTCAATAAACTTCACATTCACTAACAATTTAAATTTCTAATAACATATATAAAAATATAGCAAATGTATATTATTGGTGGCTGTTTTTCGATTCAAAAGTAAAATAAAGAATTTATTCTTCGAATAAATTTCCCTCAACGATGAATTTGGTTGGTTAGGAATTACATAAATTTGATAAGCAGATAAAATTAAACACGGAAATTTACGTGGTTCGGGGGAGAATAGTTCCTACTTACATTCAGAGAGAAAGTGATTATGCTTTGAGGTTAATATCGACTCGAGCTACAAATGAAGATGCACAAATACAACAATATCACACCTCAGATCTGATAAGTCCAGTACAACTCTCTCAAATAGTCGGGTAACTGACCAACTTTCTCTCTATCTCAAGCTCTTAAATATTCGACTTTATAAGTTATATAATGTAAAAATTACTAATCCTTATAATAGTGACTTCAACCCTTTTATAAGATTAGTACAATAATAGAGTACGATACAACATCAAATTCAAATCATTACATTCTTTTTCCAAAGCTGAATTATCATCATTATATGTTATCCTCTATGAACTTCACATTCACTGACAATTTCAATTTCTATAACACACAGGCACATATATATAGAACATGTATACAAATGCTTCTTCTTCCTTCTTTTTTTTTTTTTCAATGGCAACCTCAAAATAAAAAACTTAAAAAATGTCATTCAGACTAGTGGTCGACTGGTCAAAATTCTCTTGTAAATAGTATTAGAGGTCTCAAATAATCAGACAATATCATATACTTGTGTCACACACCATAACATGATCTACATAGTTTATTATATCATTACACATTACTCTACTACTTCAGTTTCTTCTTTTCATTTATTTTTTTTTTAAAAAAAAAAAAAGGTAAAGGTAATGGGCAAATATAAATATATGTTTTAATCTTTTATCTCCTGTAAGACTCGAATTTTGATGGCAAATTTTATTAAGGGTGTCTTCGTTTCGCCGTAAGAGCTTTTTCGGAAAATATTTTCATTATTTTACGATATTTGAGACACTTACAAAAAAATTTAATAAACGTAAATTATTTTCCGATCAATATAAAAGTTTAGCGCTTTTTTTGGAAAATAATTTACGAAAAATAAATTCGTCAGTAATTTTACGGAAAGTAATTTTTTTCCCTTCTCCAAAGCTTCCATAACATACTTCTAACTAGGGATGGCAAAATTCTAACGCGCATAGATCCAGGTTCATATTCATATCCGAAAAAATTATCTGACCCCAGGTATACCTAATCTGGATCCAGGTAGACCCGAACGAGTCTAGAAACCCCATTTTTTTTTTATATTCTTAATTTTAATTACATTATTTGTATTTAATTTTATTTAGTACATTTTACTAATTTTTAATTCTATCCTTTTTTATTTTTGTAATTTTCTAATTCTATTCTATTTGTATTTACTAGTTTTTGCACGTGCCTACGGCACGGTGTTACAGTATTTGCTCGTGCCTACGGCACGATGTTACATAATTAAATGATTTTATTTTTAATTAAATGATGCACGTGCTGTAAGTGTTACAGTATTTGGCCGTGCCTACGGCACGGTGTTACAGTATTTGCCAGTGCATACGGCACGGTGTTACAGAATTAAATGATTTTATTTTTTTAATTAAATGATTTTATTTTAACTTTCTATTTTTTAATTTGAAAATTTGAAAACTTTTTACCCTTTCCATCAATCAATTCACTATCTTTCCTCCAATTACCAATGAAATGATCTGGGCTTTCAATTAAGCCACATAAAGAGAGCCGTTGGATAGACTCTCTTTCCTCCAACATCATTCTCCTTTATTATATAGATTTTTAAATTTTTAAAATATAAAATTAACAAAAATTTTGAACCCAAGTACATACCTTTTTCTTATCCATATTTCTAATCACCAAAAAAAAATTCTAAAAAAAAATGGACACACCAAATATTTAAAAAAACTTTTCAGAAAATATTTCAAACAAATATCTAAAAACACTTTCTTTTCCAAAAAAATAATTTTTTATAGAAATCATTTTACGAGCGAAACTAACTGATCATGTACTTCACTATCTTTTGGAGCGGTAACCTCATCTTCATGTACAATCACTCATAAAAAAGCTAGGAAGCCAACTCATAACGCATGCTTAAAATATTGGAGGGTCAATTCAAGCTATATATATTTCTCCAACCCGTAAATTTTCTCTGCAATTATTTCGGAATGTAGGAAAGCAATATCAACAAGAAAGGAGATAACTTATACGATGGCATTATCCTGTGTGCTTTCTTTTTCGTGCTTTAATGCTTAAACAATAATTGATTTTTTTCAACTTTTTTTCAAACTTGTCCATTCATGCAACCGTGCATCTTATATTACATTAAGAGACAGTTCTAGACGCGAGCTTTTAAAATATGTAGTCATTAATTGATAAAATAAAGATTTTTTTTTTATTTTTATCTGTATGATGAATATTAATCATTCTTAGATTTATGGTCCTTGATTTTGACTCAAATTTAAGGCCACAACTGACCCGCTTGTTTGGGTTATTCTAGGATCAGTCTTGGTTACATTCACATACTCTTTTGCATCTATGTAGTCATTTGTCGATAAAATAAAGATTTTTTTTTTTTTTGTATGATGAATATTAATTTTTTTTTTTAGATTTATGGTCCTTAATTTTGACTCAAATTTAAGGACAAAGCTGGCCCGTCTATTTGGGTTGTTCTAGGACCAATCTATTACATTCACCTACTTCATGCTTAGATACAATTCAAATATTGTTATGTTCATGCAAATGATATGAATTTTCCGAATGGATAAACCTTAGCTTACGTGGCTTAAGTAATATATAGTGATTACATTCACCTACACTTTTGCCTCAAATTAATGCTTAGATACAATTCAAATATTGTTATGTTCATGCAAATGATATGAATTTTCCGAATGGATAAACCTTAGCTTACGTGGCTCAAGTATTATATAGTGATTTCTTAGGGGGGAAAAGTGACAATCTCCCTATCATTTCTTGAGTGGAGTTAATTGTGATTGCTGTTGGATGGCAACACAATTGAAATTGACATGACTTGGAACAAAATTAGGACATATTGGGTCACAACTTTTTAAAATCAGGTAATTAATAAAGAAAAATGGTGCTTCTTCAGTTTTGTGATTGTGAGTAGGCAAGAATTCTTGTAATTGAAACTAAAAGGGAACAAAAGAATGGGATCTGGGAACAAACCCAAAAGTGATGTTGATGTTTAAAAATAAGTTATTAATTAATTATTAACAACAAATCACTAAAGTAAATTAAATAATTAAGCCTATATTCGAATATATATATATATATATATATATTTCCTGTGTTTTGAGTTGTGTTTTGTTATGGAAATTAATTCCAATAGGACATGTTTTTTTGAATCCCAGATGAATTCTCACTTCATTGCTTGTCTTTTTGTTTAAAATTATATCAAATAATTTGAACCTTAAATAAACAAGAGAACTTTAGTAATATTATTTTGTAATTATGTGCTTATAATATTTGCTTAATTTGGAGGACCAATCAATTCTGTTCAGCCTAAATTGATATTTATTATTTGGTTGCATTCAATGAATAATAAGATTATGTATATGGTCCCATATAAAGAAACAAAATTATTGAACCCCAGTGCTCTTACTATGTCAACATTAGCTTTCTTTTTCACAGTTAGTTTTTTTATTCCAAAAAGAATACCATTACATGGACATTCACAAATTTTCAATTATAGATTTATGGCTAAATGAAATTGTTCAACAAAAAATTCACGCTATATTATCTAGATAATATTGTCTATTTTGATATTCATATTTTAAAATGTACAAGCATTCACACTGAAGACTTGGCTTTATTTATTTATTTTTTTTTTAAACAAACGTCCAATACAAATGAGATCTACTCAACGTCTATAAATATTTGAAATGGAGGATAAATCATTTATGAAGAATTTGAGCTCATTTTTTCACAAGAGAGAAGAGTTACAGGATCACTGAGTTTAGAAGATTTTCATCTGTTGATTAAAAGGGGCGCCCTTAAATTATCATGAATTTTGCAATATTGTCGTATGTGAGTTTTTAAAATGGAGTTTCTATCGATAAATTATTAATATATATATATATATATATTAATGAGCGTGTAAGGTTCAAACCTCCTGAGACAAAGTCCCAGCAAGAGGTGTTCGATTCAGTGAATAAGCCTCCAAGGGGCACAAGCACACAAATTACAATCTATTGATTACAAAGCTACGAAATAAAATAAAAATGCTCATAAAGAGTCTTCATTTGTTCTTCTTCCAACGCTTGGGCCTTTTATAGTGAACCTTTGTTAACTGCTCGAAACGGTTTCACCTCCCTCGGTCCACGAACTTCCGCGTTTCATGCTTGCAACCGCTGGATCATGCATCTGACTGCTGGGTTGTGTGCGATAACTGCTAAACCGTGGGTAGTTACTGCTTAAATGCTAGATCATGGGTTCAACTGCAACGTATGGTAATCGCCCTGACTGTTTTTCCCTTCGTCCTCCTGACTGTTTTATTGATTAACTTGTTCACCGAATATTGTTGTTAACTAGCAGTAAAAGGAGGGTTAAAAGCCTAAAACGATTTTAAAAAGCTGTAATGTATTTGAATAAATTAATACATGAAAAGATACACTTTTCTTTACTTATCTTGTAGTTTTAAGAGGATTATAAAAACACCATATCTTCTAGTATATGCATAACTATACAACTAAAAGCATCTTCTCTTTTATAATATTATCTACAGTAGAAATTAGTCGAAACCATCACAAAAGTGCATAGCAAATGATCCATTGATTCGTAAGTAGCAAAATCTCGTCTCCATTTTTCTTTACATTACTTGTTTCATTATATATATTCTTGATAACAAAGAATTTAGTTCTATTACTTAATTAGTTTAAATATGTTAAATTTTTTTGTAATATTCTATCACGTGTGTATTATTAATAGTAATGAACGGTTATGATTCAATTACATATAAACTCTTATTTAATTACTACTAATAAAAGATTTAAATTTTTTTACACAAAACTCAGCTCAACAATGAATTTAAGTACTATAATAAACTAAAGGATGAGCTATTTGCACTCTAATTTTTTTTTTTTGAATACTCTAATTTTAATAAAATTACTTATTACAAAAATACACATGATATGATTTATTATTAAAAATATTATATTATGGGCCAATATAATATAATTATTTGACACCCATTTAACACATTCATTCGACATAAAATTCTTAATACTTTAAACCCTAAAATTTTATTTCCATCACATTAATAATAATATTGCAGAAAGATTGATATCCAAAGAGAGAGAAGAATGTTTGGTTAACTTATTCAACACTAAACCTTTTTCAATCAGCCGCAATATTGGTAAAAATAAGCAATATAGAATCAAACCTTAATTACTCTTTTCATTAATATATGCGTTAATTAATCATATGTAAGAAGAAATATGGAATTTGATAACCTCAATTTTCATCAATTTGATTAGTCTATTACTAGTTTCTTGGCTATAATGGAATCTGTTTGTGACTAATTTGTTCTCTCCGAACCATCAACAGATTGTGATGTTGATGCAGTTAAATATACCGCCCACCGTGATAGTATGAAGTTGATTCATTTTCTTATGGACCTTACTGATGATTTTGATTCTTCCAGGGCTTCTTTATTACATCAATCTCCTCTGCTTATATTAGAAGTTGTTGTCTCTCGATTATTGTCTGATGAAACTCGCATTGGCTCACTTAAGCCATCTCGCGATGATGTTGTGCTTGCCGCCACGGACAAACATTTCTCAAAAGGTGGAAGTAAATTTTATCGTACATAAAACAAATATTGTCATACTCTGAATGAATGCAGTCTTACTGAATGTCAAAAATGCAAGAAAAGAGGTCATATTGCCTCTTACTGTCCCACTAGGGTGGATTGTCGCTACTATAAGCTGTCTGACGATTCCATTAAGCAATGCTCCACTCGTCCCCCAAGACCTGGTCAGCCCTTCAAGATAGCAATTCCAATTGTTGCTGCTACCTCTAAGGTCACTGCCTCTCATACATCCACTAGTAACTTAAAAACACTCATTAGACGGATACTCTTCATACCTTCCAGTACTTCTACTATCTTATCTGCAACTTCAGTTAATTCTCCTTAGAACTTTGATTCTAGTAATTGCAACCACATGACTTCTCAATCTTCATTATTTTCCTCCATTTATCCCACCACGACTGTCTCTCCAATTTTTACTGCAGATGGCTCACAAATATCTATAAGCTAGTCTAGACAAATATCTACATTTTCCCTTACATTACCTAACACATGTCTTATTCCGAAACTTACTTTCAATCTTATATCTATTGGTCAACTATGTGAACTTTGGTTCAAACTAATATTCTCTGGGAAGGATCCGCAAATGGGATAGATTCATGGGACATGTTGTAGAGTTGGACGTATATTTGAGCTACCTCAATGCATCTTCCTTCTAATAGCGTCTCCCAGTTATATGCGGTGTCTACACCATCCCCTTTTCAGTTGTGGCATCTATACCTTGGTCACACATTTTTAAGTAAACTTTGTCCTTTGATTTCTAATGGGTCCTTAGATTCTGTTACCGAACAGTCTTCTTCACATTGTATCTCCTGTCAACTTGACAAACAACCAACTTTATCTTTTAAAAATAATAATATTACTTTTGTCGCTCATTTTGACTTAATTCACTCTGATATATAGGGACCTTCTCCTACACCCACTATGGGAGGGTTCAAATATTTTATCATATTCATTGATGATTATTTTCGGTTTACTTGGATCGTTCTCATGAAGCAGCGATCTGAACTCCCTCAGATTTTCATTGATTTTGTTTCTATGGTCAAAACACAATTTTCCAAAACCATCAAAATATTGCACACTGATAATGCAAAAGAATATATTGACTCTACACTTCAAAGGATTTTAAGAGAACAATGTACTTTATCCCAAAGATCTTTCCCATACACCTCTCAACAAAATAGATGAGCAGAACACAAATATCGTTATATTCTGGATTTTGTTCGATCCATGCTCATATCATCTTCTTGTCTAGAAAGTTTTTGGGGTGAAGCCGCTCTCACTGAATTATATGTTATTAATCGTATTCCTTCTTCAGTCACTAAACAGCAGATGTCTCCCTACTAGTGCTTATATGGTATTACTCATTCCTATGATCTTCTTAAAATTTATGGGAGTGTTTGTTTTGTCAATCTTCCTCATACCAAACACCATAAGTTAGAACCTCGTGCTCGACTCTATTGTTTCCTAGGTTATGGAATTGAACACAAATGGTATCATTGTTGGGATCCTATGTCACAAAAACGTTACAGCTCACGTCATGTTGTCTTCTTGAAGCATATTATATTCTCTTCCCTCTCCAATTTCAAAGTTTCTTCTGACCACCCTCCATTTTTCACTGATCTCTCTATCGAGTTGTTTCCACATGTTTATGATGCAGGTACCTCCAGTGAGCCTACAGATGTCCAACCCTCATTTCTACACGTCTCTGATGATGCTCATTCTATAGATACTATCTTTGACACCATTGCAATTAAACACTCACATGATATTGATACTTCCTCATCTCGTGATCCTCCTCGAGTAAGACACTCTCCTACTTATCTTCAAAATTATCATTTTTTCCACTATTGTTTCTTTGCATGAACCTCAGTCTTATATGGAGGCATCCTCTAATCCTAAATGACAGCAAGCTATGGAAGATGAATTACATGTTTTGGAAAAAACTAGTATTTGGGACCTAATTGATCTTCCTCCCGGTAAAACTCCAGTGAGATGCAAATGAGTATACAAAATAAAAACACATTCAGATGGCTCTATTGAGTTTTATAAAACACGTCTTGTTGCTAAAGGCTTCACTAAATAATATAAGGTTGATTATGATGAGATATTTACTCTGGTTGCTCGTTTTACCTCAGTACGCAGCCTACTTGCCATTGTTGCTGCTTGGTGTTGGTATGTATGCCCTAAAGCTACATGTGAAGTAAACGGTTTCTTGTGTTAAGAAATAAAATGATGCATTATTCATTTATCAAATTGTTTGTTTAATTTTCGCATATTATATATCTTCATAAATACCGTAGATTACTTATGTACCTTCAGACTTAGTGTATGAGTGTCATGCACCAGAGGATTTAAGTCTGAAGTTAGTAATCTTAAATAGTCCATAGAGCAAACAAACCGGGTACTTTGTTTGTGGTTTATCTATAGCTGCGGTCCATTCTATATTTGGATGGCGATCTTAATCCGGATCGGCCATGTAGAGACATGAGGATGGAGACACCTTATATGATGTGATCATATAGGACTGGACCCAGATAGAAATGACATTCTTTTAATATCCGTTAAACAAAGAAAGTCATTTCAATATACTTGATGGTCATATATGGATTGATCTTAATCCTGAGTGTACTACGAACTCCTGCATGGCGGGTTGTGTCCTTTGATTTACATAGGTGAGGTTGGTGTAGCAATCCCAACCAATAACTACGTACTTTGGGGGCATAGTCTGTTATGTAGCTGGGAACGTTTTACATAGACATAGAATTCACTCATTCTTATGAGAAGTAGATGGGTATCTCTCTTAAGGGTTGATTCGGTACTTGAACGATTTGAGCGCTCAAGTCTTTCTATTACGAATAGAAAGATTAATATTCATAACAGTTATGAATAATCGTTCATTAGAGAATCAATGGTACTTAAGGTAAAAATAATTAGAGGGGTATAACGGACATTATGACCCGGCTCTAATTACGAGATATTCGTGAAGGATCAATTCGTATGCAATGACTATATCGGTGGACACCGACTTGGTTCGGCTTAATATTTCATCTACGGCAATGAGAGTGCAACTTCGGATTTTTAGTGGAATAATTCGAAGTTAATAATTCGGAATATTTAATTAAGAGCTTAATTAGTATTTCGAGATTATTGGAGCTCGGAACCGTAGGTCCACTTGGTCCCCGTGCTAGCTCGATTTACTTTAGCGGAGCTAATATAATTGGACGGTCCAATTATATACTCACAAAGAATAAATATTATTAATATGATTAATAATATTAATTACATCACACTTTAGACTTTATATTAAAAGTTAATATAAGGTATTAATAATTATATGATAATTATTAAATTAGAACATTAATTATATATGATATAATTTAATAAGACTAAGAATTATTTTGGAAACAAGAATCATCACCATTGTAGGATTCCTTATTGGATAAGGAATAAGATTTGTTTGTTTGAGAAACAAAATCAAACCTAATCACCCTACCTTGGCCGAATTCCTTCATTGGTAAGGAATATGATTTGTTTGTTTAAGAAACAAAATCAAATCCTAATTACCTTAGCCATGGCCGAAATTCCCTATATGGTAAGGGATATGATTTGTTTATTTTGGAAGCAAAATCAAACTAATAAACCTTACCCTGGCCGAATTTCATAAGGGATGGGAGACTAATGGTTGATTTGTTTTATGAAACAAATTACCTAAAGTATAAAAGAAAAATTATGATTTAATTTTTCAGATCCAAGGATTAGAAACCCTAGCCTCCATCTCTTCTTCAAGCTCTCAAAAGTTGAGAAAGAGAATGAAGAACCTGAAATTAATTTCGGTGTGTGATCTTAATCTCTAAACCGTTTAGAGATTAATCTGTGAGTGTAGCCCACACTACCCTCCGTTGGTAACGAGACATAGCTCGGAAGACCTTGTGACGTTGAAAAAATCTTTCCCCTCCTCTCACCATTCACGGCAGTGGGCAAAATTATAGCCCATTGCCGCACGCACTTCCCATTCATTGGGGCTCGGTTTTGTTTGGTTTTAACTCGGATTTTTGGGAAACACTTTTAGGGATTTTTAGGACTGTGTTAGGATTGTTTTTTAGAGAAAAATCAGACCTGAACCATCACTGCAGTTCACGCAAATACTGCTTCAAATTGGGTGCAGTTCGCGCGTGTAACGGGTCCAAAACAGTCCACTAATTCACTGCAGTTCAAGGGGCTGTTCGGGGACTGTTTCCGGGGTATTCCGGGGCTCAAATATTGTCCAAAACAGAAGCAAAATATCAGTGAACTCACTGGTGTGGTTCGACCAAAGTAAAGGGAGAGCAGAAAAACTTTTCAAGTTCGGTCCGTGAGCCTTACCGCTTCCGCTGCGCGAGGGAAGGCGTTCCCTACACTTGGCAATGGAGTTTGTTTCAGATGGATGTCAAGAATGCTTTTCTCATGGTGATCTAGTTGAAGAAGTTTACATGAAACCCCCTCCTGGTCTTGATCATCCACCACACAAGGTATGTCGCCTACGTCGTGCCCTATATTGTTAGAAACAAGTTCCCCATGCATGGTTTGTCAAGTTCTGTATGACTATTTATCAGCTTAGGTTCATCTCCAGTCCACATGACTCTACCCTATTCCTTCGCAAATTTGGTACATGCATCATGATGCTACTTCTTTATGTTGATGACATGATTATTACTGGGGATGATGGTTCAGGAATTACGGATCTTAAACAGTCTCTCAGTTAATAATTTGAAATGAAATATCTTAGTTCTATGAGTTACTTCTTGGGCCTTGAAGTTACTTCCTCTGATAATGGCTAGCATCTCTCTCAAGCTAAGTATACTTCTGATATGATTTCTCAAGCCGGCCTTACAGATAGCAAGACAACTTCAACCACTGTCGAGTATAATACTAGACTTACACCTATGGATGACACTCCTCTTGATGATCATACTCTCTACAGATAATTAGTTGGTGGCCTCATTTATCTTACTGTCACTCGACCAAAAATTTCCTATGTTGTTCATATTGTATGTCAGTTCATGGTTGCTCCTCGATCTATTCATTATGTTGTTGTGCTTCACATCCTTCGCTATGTTAAATGTACTCTGTTTTGTGTTCTTCATTTCTCTGCTAATTCTTCATTTATTCTTCGAGCTTACTCTGATGTAGATTGGGCAGGTGACCTTACTGATCGTCGATCATCTACTGGTTATTGTGTTTTTCTGGGTGACTCGTTTATTTCTTGGTGTAATAAGAAATAAACATTGATTGCTCGTTTTAGTACCGAGACTGAATATCGAGCTCTTGCTGTGACTATTGCCAAACTTCTATGGCTACGTTGTCTCCTCGAAGATATGTGAGTGCCTCAACTACCCTTTACTACTCTTTACCGTGACAATCAAAGCGTTATTCAAATAACCCATAATGATGTATTCCATGAACGTACTAAACACATTAAGATTGATTGTCATTTCATTCGTCAACATATTGCTCGCGGTACTCTTCGATTGGTGTATTTATGCTCCGATGATCAAATAACTGATATATTCACCAAGTCTTTTCTTCATGGCCGTTACACAACCCTCGTTTCCAAATTCAATCTAGTTTACTCACTACTATCTTGAGTTTGAGGGAGATGCCAAATATATGATATTAATGTTAATTCATATTGTCAAAGATATGATATTAATGTTAATATCTATTGTTAAAGATATGATATTAATGATAATATCAAAGGATATTTAATGTTAATTCATTTTGTCAAAGATATGATATTAATGTTAAATCATATTGTCAAAGATATGATATTAATGTTAATTGATATATAATTAATATTGATTCTTTTGTAATATCTATATAAAGGTAATTTGTAATTCATACTGAAATAAAAAAAAAAATTAGTATATTTTTCTACAACTTTCCTATTTCGGTTTCTAACATAACCTAAATCGATAATCCACATTAAAAGAATCCAATATTAATTCTCTTAAAACATATATTTACGGGATTATGAAACACCCTCATATGAAACCTGTGCCGTTGGATTTTGATTCACCTAGGAGCCCCCGAACACATGCTTATGCATCCAAATCAAAGATTAATCCACAATTTTTTCTTAAACTTTAATTATAAATGAGAGAGAGAAAAAAAACCCACTTCGTGCAGTCAGTTAATAAATGAACTGCTTAAATCAAAGAGTTAAGTGGATAATGTTCGTACATCAAGTACTTTTTTATTAGATACTGTTTTGTACAAATATATCCGTACAAGTAATCTGCATAAACATTCTGATTAAATTTCTAATTAATAATTACTTCTAAATTATAAAATACTTAACTATACAAAAGTATTTAGAATTAATGCATCAAGAAAATAACAAAGTACGTTAATTTTTTTGATAATTTTTTTTTTGCTAGTGCGAGCATCCATTCAAATGCAATTAATTAAAATTTCTATTTAATAATCACTTCTAAATTTCTAAAATACTTACTTATACAAAAGTATTTAGAATTAATGCAGAAAGAAAATTATAAAAATACATTAATTTTTTGAATAATGATGTGTACAAAAAAAAAAAAAAAAAACCATAACAAATACAAAATCACAAAAAAAACTTTTTAACTAAAAATAAAAAAATTTACTCTTCCTTTTGTGTTTTTGTGCATTTTATACTATTTATCAATATTAATTATGGATTTGAGATTAAAAAATAATAATAATAAAAATGATGTATGCACACAATAGCACACATAAAAGTACAAATACATATTAGAAACAAAAAATTACTATTATCGTAAAGATTTTTTGTCATGTGCTGAAATGTTTTTTATTTTTTTAATATTTATGTGTAAATATATATATATATATAATATATATATATATATATATATATCATTATTTAATCTCAATATTAATTTTTAAATCAAGCAAAAAAATCTTCTTAATTTATAAAAATTAAATAATTTGAGATCTGAATTTTGATTGTCCGAAACTTAACCTGATCGGTATTTGAGATTTTTCACTGAGAAGACAAAAAAAGAAATGAAAATAGAGAAAATGAAATGGAAACTAAAACCAAGGGGTACGTGGCAGTTGTAATTCACTAGAAGTCAAATCGTTCGCTACGTAATCGTCCTTATCACTGCTCTTCGCTGCTCTGCCGGACCCGGACCCCACACATATAGTACAATCCCTTCAGTGAAATAACATCCAAATCTCTAAGTTTTAATACGTTTCTAAACTATGACTCTACTTTTTCATTTAGATCTAATAGGTCCCCATTTGATAATGAGCAATGTTATACATACATAAGCTCTTACTTGCAATTTTTACATCTCTCTCATTGTAGCTACAGTGATACTACCGTAATCCTTGTAGCTACAGTGAGAGGGGTATAAAAATTATAAGTAAGAATTTATGTATGTATAATATTTTTGTTTGATAATATCAATTCAAATTATTGATATAGCTTCAGTCTAAACTTAATATATGGTCGACAAAGGTAGTCGATTTCTATTTTTGCTCTATTTTTTAAAAGAAAAACTTAATAAAGTAATCTAAATCAATGTCCATTTTGATTTAATTGGGTAAATTATTATAGTTTTTTTTTTTTTAAAAAAAATTAGTCATGTTTTTAAATTTCTAATTCAAACATAATCGAAAATCTATTCAAAATCAGAACTAATTCTCAAAATGAAATGATTCATTTTGAGTCAGTTTGCTTAAGGTAAAATGTCCATCTTCGTCCCCAAGGGGAATGACTTAATAGTGTAGGATTTATGATCTGCCTTTTAATTTCTGGATTCGAATCAAGGAAATACATTTCTTATAAGAATGTAGGCGACCGAAGATTTTACCTGTTCCGTGAGATTTCCAACGTTTTCAATAATAATAAAAAAAATATGCTCATCCCTTTAGACATTCAATATTTTAATTAAGAGCATTTAGATTTTAGATCATTTCAATGGAAGACTTGGACCTACATAATAAAAAATAATAAACTATGACCTTATTTGAGAAAAATATAACAAACAGGGATCCGATATTATTACTGCACTTAGAGTCCCTTCTCTCTTCCTTCCTTCCTATTTATTTTTGTCAATTTTTCGGAATTTCAATTTCATAAGCCAAAACCAGCCACCATCAATTCCAATTCCACCACCATAAGTGAGAGATACAAAAAAATTTCTTTTCAAAGAATGAGATATGGTGGGACTAAGTATAGTATTGGAAAATCAAAAGCATGGTGGTTTTAACAAGAAAAGCCCTCAAGTTCTTGACAAATCCACTATGATTATCAACAACAACAACAACAAGCCTTCATTTTCTTCATCATCATCATCGTCAAGGACTATCAATTCTCACTCAACTTTCCCAGTTCCCACTTTTCTTCGGCATTGCTTTCTTTGCAGACAGACCCTTTTGCCTGCCAAAGACATCTACATGTACAAGTAAGTTTCGTTTTTATTTTATTTTATTTTATTTTTTTAACTTGTAACTTCTCAGATCTTCAAAACCCAAAAGCTCTTTTGCATATCGTTTCCGTTTTTTTGCTGAAGTTTCAATTTTTATCCCTGTTTTTGCAGAGGGGATAGAGCTTTTTGTAGCGTAGAGTGCAGGTTCAGGCAAATAGTTATGGACGATGAAGAGAGCT